>PVIH01003828.1:0-118128 GCA_004025045.1 Sigmodon hispidus
AAGCCCTAGCCTCTTACGTCTCCCCTTCTGATTGGTTGCAGACTCTCGCCTGACATGACGCAGGGTCAGAGGGCTTGGCTCACAGAGTGGAAACTTACCGGGGGACATGCGCAGAAGCGTTGTTTATCGCCTCGGCCGTGCCTTGGTACCGGAAACCGGCACCGTCTTTCCTGCTTGACCGGGCTCCCGGCTCCCTACAGGAGGGCCCAGCCCATAGTGGGTGGTGTTATCCCTGAGCTGCTAGTCTATGAAAAAGCAGAATGAGCAAGCCATAGGGAGCAAGCCAGTAAGTGTCATCCCTCCATGGTTTCTGCATCAATTCCTGCTTCCAGGTTCCAGTCCTGCTTGAGTTCCTCTCCTGACTTCCTTCAGTGATATACACTGCTGCAGAAGTGTAAACCAAATAAAACTTTTCCTCACATACTTGCTTTTGGTGATAGAATTTCATCAGAGCAATAGAAAACCTGACTAAGGAAGAAATTGGTACCAGGAGTGGGGTATTGTGGTTAGAGACCCGACCAGGTGTTTTAGTGGAGATTGTGGAAGGACTTTAGGTCTTTGGGCTAATGAAGCCTCTGTGTTGAGAGGTCAGTGTGCTGTTCTGTAGGAGCTTGGAAGATGAGAACTTTGAAGGCAATGCGGAAGATGGAGGTGTGGTCTGTGATGTTCCAGAGGGAAGTTTAAGGATCACTTGAAAGACTCAATTGGAGCCTTCACTACTTTGAGTTAAGATTCTGTGGTTCTGGTTAGCTGGGGCTAAAAGATAAGCTGTGATTAACAAGAGGCCAGAAACACTGAAGTTAAGTCTTTGCTTTACTGGGAAATTGATGCTAATGAGATGAAGTTAAGAATTTAGTGGTAATTAAGATCCTGCACCACTAAGGCAAACTCTTCTGGGAAGTGTTTCCTCAGGGTCAGCCGATAGAAGCTGGGTTCCAAAGGTGACCAAAATGTACTGCACAGTGGCAGCTTAACTTTGTATGCATAAGATTCACTCAGCTGAGACTGGCTTTGATGGCATGAAGAGGTCATAAAGAGCAGCTGAGACTTGAAACTGTGTGGCAGGGTTGGTGTCCCTGATGAAAGTCCAGGAGAGGCTACTGGTGAAAGAGCAGGTTTGTTACTGCAAGAGTCGCAAGCATTTTAGAGATGTCAGTACTGTGGGATGATCATCAAGAACTGCAGCAGCAGTGAACTGAACCCATTCCAAGCCTAGAAGAGAAGCTGTGTGTGCTGCAGATGACTAAGCCAGAAATGTGACCTAAGGCCTTTGAAGGACTCCAGAAGATAATGTGTGAATCCCAAATATTAGACATTGAATGATTTATTCTGTTGGACTTTGATTTTGCCTTGATCTAAATGTGAGTGTTCCCTAGTACTTTCCTCTTAAACAAAATATTTAAATCATTTTTTTTAATTTTACAGAAGCCCACAGTTTAAAAACTAAATTTTTAAACAGACCTAGGTTTTGAAAGAGACTGGATTCTTAAAGATCTTGAGTGTATTGAATTTGAAAGAACTGTGAGACTTTTTAAGTTTTCAAAATATTTTATGTCATGATGTTGTTATTAATATGTGATATATATTAGGGATGAACAAGAAAAAAAAGATTATGACTAAACAGTGATGTGTTTGTGTGTCCAGTTGACAAGGGGTTAATTATGCAAGATAATTTTATGTCAAACTTACACAGATAGAATTATTTGAACAGAGGAAATGCAAATTGAGAAAAAGCCTCTATAAGATCTAGCAGTAATGTATTTTTTTTTTCAGAGATTGATAGAGTACCATTGGTACCAGGATGATGGAGTAGACAGTGAGAGACCTGACCAGGTGTTTTGTGAAGCATTTTCACGTTCTAATTCCCAGCAGAGATTTTAACTACTCTTATCCTTTAAGCATTCTTCAGCAATTGTGTTTTGACTACGTCCTTTTTATTATTTTTTATGGTCTGAAGTGGTTTTTGAACTACACTAGCTTTTCTAAGAATTTCAAGGCAAGTGCCAGAGTTCAGACCCTCTTCAGACATACCAGATACAGTAGAATAGACAGATGTGGTGATGTGCAGTACTGTCACCCCTGACATATTCACAATCAGGGATCCAGATCACATTCCCTGATGGCATCTTTTTGTCTTCAGGACTACTATAGTCCCCAAGAAGAACAAGAAAAAGGTAAGGAATTTTGAAGTTGACTTTTCACAGTTGTGCTAGTTGCTTGGCACTACAAATACTTGGCCTTCTTCCCATTTTCTGAGAAAATTGGTTCTGACAGTTCTGCTTGCTTTTTAATATTTCATTGAGTGAAGGAGAGCTCAGAATAACAACTTTGTGCTTTTGCTGGCATCACACTGCTATTTGTGTTGCTAGCATTCATTTTGGTTTTGTTTCGAATACAGTATGAGTAACTAATACTTCATTAGTTACCACAATGAATATATTGCCACAAACAATATGCTGTGTCACTTCAGTCAGTTTAAAATGTCTTCCAGTCATTCCTCTTTCTAAGCTTTTGCTGTGTCAGTGTGAGTGACCATTTCATGGGTTATTTCTTCCTATTTGTGTTAATTTTGAATTTTCAAAAGTGCCCTTTTATCTGTTTATGAAGGGAAAACACAGCTATGCCTTTCTGACCACTCCAATGGAAGACTACTCTTTTCTTGATATTTCCTTATTTATCCAACTGCTAGTTTCTACCAGTATAAGATTATAGATTAAAACCATGTCACTATACTGAACATATCAAGTACAGAAAAAATTTTTCAAATATGTATAAATTTTTCAGTAGCCATTCAATATTATATTCTTCTAATTATTTCACATCTATTTGGGCTTTGTGATGGTTTGAAAGAAAATGGCTCCCAAATAGAGTGGCACTATTAGGAGTTGTGGCTATGTTGGAGGAAGTGTGTCACTGCAGATACAGGCTTTGAGGTCTCATATATGCTCAAGATACCAGTGTCTCAGATCACTTCCTGTTGCCTGTGAGTCAAGATGTAAGAACTTTCAGCTTTTCCTATAGCACTATGTCTACATGGTAAGTGCTGCAGATTCCCCCCACCTCCTGTTGAATCCCTATTCCCTAAAGTGGTCATATTGGGAAAGGGGGTCTTTAGAAGAGAATTATTCATTTTGGGTGACACTTTAGTAGTAGCTGAATTGGTGACCTTAACAAGTCACCTTAGCCTTGCTTCCCCTACGCTACGAAGGTATAACAAGAAAAGAAGCTTTATTAGAATGCAACCTGAACTGTTATGGGATTATACTCTTGTACTCTGTAAATATTTGTCCCTCCCATTGGTTTAATAAAATACTGATTGTGAAGAAGACAGACAAGAAGTGTGGTCGGGGCTACCAGAGTAAGAAAACTCTGGGAAAAGGAAAAGTGGAAAAAGATGCCAGGCAGACACAGAAGAAAGAAGACAAAAATGCTGCTCTGAGAAAAAGTAATAAGGCACTTCGCTAATTATGGATTAGTTTAAGAGTAAGAGTTAGCAAATAATATGCCTGAGTCATAGACCAAATAGCATGTAATAAATATAAGACTTTGTGTGATTATTTGGAACCTCAGGGCTAGGCCGAGCCAGAAGCTTATTTTTTTTTCCTTTGTGCAACATTTAAATTTAATATAACACTTAAAATTTCCTTGTACGGGGGCTGGAGAGATGGCTCAGCGGTTAAGAGCACCGGTTGTTCTTCCAGAGGATCCGGGTTCGATTCCCAGCACCCACATGGCAGCTAATAACTGTCTGTAGTTCCAGTTCCAGGCAAACACCAGCACAAATAAATAAATAAAGTTAAAAAAAAAATTTCCTTGTACGTTAAATAAAATTGACGTTGTTATAAATTGTTTGATAAGCTTATTATTGCAAGTATTTATAATTTAAGTGAATCTTCCACTTTCTCTACCTTCAGTCTAACACTCTCCCAACTGAGCTACATCGGCCCCGCCCTCACTTTCTCTACCTTTAACAGTGTTTAGCTTTTTCTTTTCCTCTCCTTCTGCCTCTAGAATCATTTTGAAATTTCATGTCTATACCACAGTTTAACATTTTGTACCATTTTACTTCTTTCATAAAACCTAGTTTCCATACAAATTTGTTTTTCTCATTCTAGTAATTTCTCTTAAATTCTCATGTATCACACTTTCTTATTTTAATTTTAGTTTGTAATTATCTATTAAAGTTTTATCTGATAAATAAATAGTTTGATATCTAGCTTTTAAAATTCTTTCTAAATAAAGGGTCCTTGCCATGTCTCTGATTTATTTTGACTTTTAAAGCCATACTTTCTGGCTTATCTGGCAAATTCACTGTAGTCTTATGACCTGGAAAGTGTCAGAGGAAGGCTAATATGTTGTCTGAAGTTATTGAGGAGGATTGTTTCCAGACTCAAGGACTGGCCTCAGGCTAAGTTTGTAACCTGACTGTGAACTGAGTCCATAATAAATGTTCTGGGTGAAGTAAGGTCACTGTTCCCATCAACAGTGCAGATATCTGAATCTGTAGCCATTTTACTCCTAAAGGCAGGAGACAAAAAGGCAGAGGGCTGAGGACAAAACTTGCCAAGAGGAAGGTGGCATTTATCTAAAAGATGTGTTATCTCATCTGTTGAGAACTCGCTGGCTCCTCAGTACAGCATAGCATGTTGATGTTGAGAGTATTCCCAGGCATTTCATGTATGGAATGTGTTGTCAGCAGAAAGTGTCCTTATATATGTAACCCATTCTTTGCTAACTCTTTTCTGAATGTATATCCTAGAGATATTTTCTCTTTATTCTATTGATAATTGTTCATTTAAAATAAAGATTCTAAGTATTCATATTGTTTAAACAATAAAATTTGTACAAGGCTTACCACTCAGCTAGGCCTTCAGAGTACTATTTTCTATTTCTTAGTTATTTTTTTTTTTAAAAAAAAAAAAGAATTTTTCTTTTTTTCTTTTTAAAAGGACCTAGTCATTGTGTGGGTACCCCTGGGTTCCCCTTGGTCTCATCTCAGAGGCTAAATAGTACAATTTATAAGTCTCATTTTATAACATCAGGTACCCATGCTTTTCTCTATAGAACTTCAACATTCTCTACGGAGAGTTTTCCTATACATGGTAGGAAAATAGCTTATGCTTTCTAGAACCTTCAGGGATGATGGGACCTCTGATAAGAAATTTGCAACTGAGACAGTGTTTCTAAGTACCCTGCCAGGGCAGAGGAATAGAAAACACTTATGCTTTTGATGCTATAGCACAAGGAAGGAGTGCCCTGAACCTTTGCAGATATGGGGATGGTTTATAAATAAATTAGAAAAACACCATGGAGGGCATTCTTAATCATAGTTTGTCTCCAATTCTGATAAGAAAACTGATGCACATTCACTAAAACTTTAATTAACTTTAGGGTGAATTCTTTTATCCTTTCACAATTCTCCCATTCCTCAGAGTCCCCAGTCACCACACACTCCAAGTGCAGAGGCTTCAGGATGTGTAAAGACTATATAATTCTTTTTGTCACCTGTCTTACTTAGTTATCTATCCTTGGGATAAAATACTAAGAGCAAGGCAGCTTACAATAGACGATGTTTAATTGGGCTTATTGTTTCAGAGAGGTAGAGTCTACAATGGCAGAGCAAAGGTAAGGAATGGAATAGGCAGGAATAAATGAGAGCCTACTCCATGATCTACAAGCATGAGGCAGAGAAAGCACACTGGAAATGAAATGACTCAATTGAAACCTCAACACCTACTCCCACCAGTGACATACGTCCTCCAGTAAATCCATACCTCCTAATTCTTCCCCTAAACAGCCACCTAATGGAAAACAGGTGTTCAAAGATCTGAGGGTTATACATGATGTCATACTCAAGTCATCTTGTCTCCCAGCTCTAAATAAAATTACATAATCTTCTCTTTACCTGTTATTTCTGCAGGAAGTGTCCTTGAAGGTCATGCTTACAGGTCACTGTTAGGGAAGTTTCTTGTGACTTTGATAAAAAACCTAAGTGAAACATGAAGAGAGAAGAGTTTGCTTTGGTCATTTTCACTTAAGCCCCACACACTTGGATACAACATCACGGAGGCAAGAGCATGTGGCTAAAGACATTCTACACCACATGTCAGATGGAGGGAGGGAGGGTAGAAAGAGAGAGAGAGAAGAGCCAACTACAACCTTCAAAAGCTGACAACCATGAACCCCCTTAAGACAGGTAGACCTCTATCTCCCAAAGTTTCCACCCACTCCAAAATCTCACTACCAACTGGAGTTAAGTCTCAGCACACATGAATCTGTGTCAAATACTTTATACTCAAATCATAGATTATTGATGCAAATTTTAAGGAACTCACTCTATATCTATTAGCCAATTGGTTGGATCTCTCTTCTCTCTGATACCTATCTCTTTCTCCTAGAAGCCAAGCCATAAACCACTGCAGTCTATCTTCCTGAATAGAAATTTAGTAAGAAACTGATGTGCTTAGTTTGAAGCTTCCTTTACCCTTCTTTGTAGCTCCATGTGGTGATTTGAATAAGAATGTCTCCTATAACCACATAGATTTGAATTCTTGGTCACTGGGAAGTGGCACCATTAGGAGGTGTGGCCATGTTGGAGGAAATGAGTCATTGGGGGTAGGCTTGGTTGTTTCAAGTGCTCAAGCCAAGCCTGGTCTCTCTCTCTCTCTCTCTCTCTCTCTCTCTCTCTCTCTCTCTCTCTCTCTCTCTCTCCCTCCATCCATTTAATGTCCCAGGAACCAAAGAATGCCTCCCTGCGCAACCCTCATCATCCTATGCATAGTGATTATCTCTCCTAATGAAGCTTTGCCTCAGACCTCAAGGTTTGTTCTTCCACTCCAGGCTATGATGGTGTAACTCTCATGAGCAAGATCCCCTGGGAAGTAATTCATCTTGGCTTTTCTCTTCTATGAACCCCTTGCTTATGCTATCACATAGGCTTGCCTCTACTCTAATATGTGAAAACATTAGCACCTCCTCATGTATCCCCCTTCCATTATATTTGTCATGAATTGTTCCCCCACTTTACAAGTAATCAACTAGTGAGATGAAGGAACCCTAACTCCTCCTGCCCAGAAACTCTCTAGTGTTGGGTTGGAGTGAATGAGAAAGCAAGTGCTCAGTGTGAAGGAGCCCTGTGTATGGTGTCTTCTTTGTTGTTGGTGATGATGGTGTCGTTTGCTGCGTTAGACATGTCAGAGCCTGCTAGAGTCCTTAAGACAGAGCAAAAATGAGAGATGACTTGTGTTTCTAGTAGATGAAATGTTTCTGTTTCATGCTGTGGCCTGCTTTAATTTATTAATTTATCTTTACTCATGTTGCAGTTGAAAACTTGTGAAGATCTTCCTATTTTCATTTGAATAGAACCTTGAATGTTATGTTACTTTCAATGTTTTGCAGAAAGCTTGCTGCAGGGCAAAAGGCATTTCAAATAAGTCTTAGGCTAAGTTACACTGTTCATAGCAAGAAGCGATTAAATGGCATTAAGTTCTGCCATTACCTGACTACCAGGGAATTTCTTTTTGAGTCATCTCTGTACAGGTAAACATCTGACATCCAATACCTCAGAGTATGCTCAGAACTCCCATAGGCATTTCTCCTCTGAAATAAAATGCAGGCCTAAGCTGAAAGAAACCAAGTTTCAATGCCCTCTTCTGCCCTTTCAGGACTGTGTTATCCTATAAAAAGTTTTTTACCCAGGTCATTCCTGCTTGGTGCAGGGAGATCTGCAATATGGTCTCATTCCAACCAGTCCAAGGTACATTAAAGAAATGTCATATCACTTGCCATGAGTAACTGGTATTATCACAATTTCCATCTCCCAAATGCTGTCACCACTTCTGCTGAGAGTTTTGAGAGTCATTGAGGGAACACTTAGGTCAAAAGTTCTGGGAACATAAGATTTTAAGCCATTTATTGGATCATGTAGCATCAACAGAAGTGTTCTAGCATTAAATTTAGATATATATGAAACTCTTTCAGAAATGTTTCAATATCATATGAGTAGCAATAAATGAAACTACCACTATTCATAGGGTAGATTCTTCATAGATTTTCTACAAAAATGAACATTTATGTAGCCTCACATTTCTGCTAGGTATTTTACTGCATTTAGAATCTTCAAATGCTCTCGTTTCATATTTTGGAATCTGAAAATAAAGCATACTTTTATGGAAAGTTTTAATACTATGATGACTAATGAAAAGAATTAATGTCTAAAAGTTTCAAAATCATGCCGGGATTAACATTAGGCTTTTCTGTTAGGACATATGAGGTAGATTTTATATCCTGCATTTAACTGAGAAGTATTGTTCTAATCTCCTTCGCTATAAAGCACATTGAAAAATGTGATGTCGCCTGCTGTAAACACTACCTGGGCCTTACAGGGTTTTCTGTCTAGGAATTCTGGTGATAATTTTTTGTTTATTGTGGTTACATGAAGCTTTCTGCCTCTGATCTGTTTTTCTTATATTCATAAATTGTCTTTCTTATATTCATAAATTCTATGAATTTTCAGAGTTATGTAACTAACTTCTGTGGCAATTTAACAAAATGAGTTAACCATTTTTCTTGCCTTTTTCTTAAGAGTAAAGTCATAAAAACAACTTTTAGGGCATTGAGAGTTTTATTCGTTGGAAGATAATATATATAGGTCATATAAGTGCCACGAGCTAACCAATTCTGCCACTGGAGCTCTGATGATATCTCTATGTAAAATTTCTCATATGGCACAGAAGAATTTGATACAAATAAAATTAAGGCAACAATTTAAATGGTGACAGAGAAAAGGAGGGACCAAAACAAAGCATGCACACTGACTCTGAGTGGTTTTATTTCTTTATCTTCTACAAACTGAATGAAAGCTGAATCCGAGTGGGAACAGGTGAATAAAAGTCATACAAAGGGCTAGAGAGATTGCTCAGTGGTTAAGGGTACTGGCTGCCCTTTCAGAGGAACCAGGTTTGATTTCCAGCACCAGCACTGAGGCTCACATCTGTAACTCTAGTTCCATGGAATCTAACACTCTCTTCTATCCTGAATGGGCATGAGGCATGCACATGATGCACAAATATACATTTAATCACAACACTCATCTGCATTAAAAAATAAGCAAAGTCTCAAAAAAAATAATACTGCAGTAAACTGGTGCTGCCTCATCCTAACTGAAGCAAAACCTTAATTATTAGAGATGCTACATAGTTTGCATTTATTAAGCTAGCAGGGCACTCACCCCTATGCTCTACCAGATACAAGACAGACCTAGTTGCTGCTATCAAGAAATAAATTATTTCTATCTAAAAGTGATGATATTTGCAAATACTCAATGGTTTTATATTTAATTAGTTGGCTCGCTTCTCCTGTGAAATGGAAAATGCAAAAACAGAAATAAAGTCTTCTTTGGGTAAAGTATATTTTACTATCAAAGTCAGTTGGCTAGAGCAAAACACCATTCATTTATAGAGAAAATTAGTGGGTAGAATCACCAAGCAATAAAAGACATACCATCAGTGGGAGAAAAATGACTGATAGTCATATAAGACTTTCCTATAGAAATGTTTTATTTGGC
Organism: Sigmodon hispidus; assembly: GCA_004025045.1. NCBI lineage: Eukaryota > Metazoa > Chordata > Mammalia > Rodentia > Cricetidae > Sigmodon > Sigmodon hispidus. Next base: position 9,566 of record PVIH01003828.1, read on the forward strand.
TGCTACAAAGGGGAAAGAGGAGAGATAATTAATTTTTAAAACTATCTCAGCTGCCCACCCCTGCTCTGGCTGCCACATGCTGGATAGCTGGTTTCAGAGTCCTGGTGAAGGAGAGCTGGAAAGCTGACCAACTCAGCTATCACTCAGGCCAAGATCCAGGGATTTAAGTTGACCCACCCCAACGTTTACTCCATTTATGAGCTGCTGGAATGTGTGAAGGGGCCAATTCTGCAGAACCAAAGCCCCAGGATCTTCATGACTCAGGGAAACAGCAGGATATCTGAGACAAGTCTCAATGAGGGTCCAGTGTTGATGGTGTAGCAGAAGCCAGAGAGAGGCCTTGAACCAGACCAGTAACTAATTGCAAAGAACATTTGCAAGTAGAGCTGTCTAGACAAAGGGTCTACTGTGTGACACACCAGGGCTTCCAATGCCATACAATAAATAAGTATGTGATGGAGAGGTGGGTAGGATACAAGAGCAGGATGCTACGTGCACAGCAGAACTGGATGTGCTTCAGCTGATGCACTTACCTTTAGCTGATGCATCTTCACACTGATGGGTGTGAGAGAAGTCTGTGGTTGATAGAGGAGCAGGTTATTGTGCAGAGGAGTCAGCTAGATTGTTTTATTTTTACTTTTTGTGGAAGATGTGAAGGGTATAAAGCTGATATGTAGGCACTAGGAAATAAATGGGATTGAAGTACATGATATGAAATTCTCCAAGAATTAAAAAAAAATGTACAAAAATTGTCTCAGCTGAGCAAGCTATTCCAAACTATATCCCTGTGGCATTGCTTCATTAGGAAATTAGATAAGAGATATCTGGCTCATACTAAATAATCATATGTCAATGAAATTAATGAATGGATGAATACAAGTTTCATCTGGCAACTGATCTACAATAAATCCTATAATTTAGCAGTCTCTGGTCAAATACTTGTTGATGTTTTCAGCCATAGTGTGGAAGTTTTGAATCTATTTTCTAGAGATGCCATAACAAAGTACCCCAAATAAAGTATTTTAGGACACCAGAAATGTATGACTCATAGTTCTAGAAACAAGATGTCTAAAGTCAAAGAGCCTGAAGTTGTGAATGAATATCCTAACATTTTCAGCTCCTGACAACTTAACAAGCTGTGGGAACATCTTAGTAGTCATCCAATGGCTATCTTTTCCCAGTGTCTCTTCATGTGTCAGGGTTTAAACTTCTCTTTTGTACAGGGTACCAATTATATGGACTAGGGCCATCCTCAGTGACCCAATTTTAATGCAGTTACTTGTATAACTTTATTATGTCCACATAAAGCTCCATTCTGGATTACTTGTGAAACCACGATATCTGTATTTTCCATAATTTACATGCCTGTAATAAATACCTTACACAAACTACTCACAAAAATGTTAATGAGTTTATGAGTTCCAAATAAGACAGCATAAGGCAGACAACATCGGCAGCATCTCCTCACGGCCAAAAGCAATGGTTGGAAGCAAGTAGTTAGATCTCCAAGAGCAAACAGACAGAGAGAAAGTTAGGCTGTGTTTGAGTGTTTACAGTCATCCTAGATTTCAAAAGAACTCTCTTGAGAGCATGCCCCAGTAACCTAAGGAGTTTTCACTAGGTTTCTTCTTTTAAAGCTGCTGCATTTCCCACTACTACCATCTTGGAAACAGAAATTTCAGTCACAGTTGAGTCTTTTTGAGCACACAAGCCATACCCAAGCCATAGAAAGACCTTTGTTGTAAATTATATCCTTTTTAAGGACAAACATTTAACTTGTAACAAACACCTGACAATGTTCTCCTCCTTTCAGTCAGTACTCAGTGAAAGCATTAGAGTTGACCAGGGTGAAGACATTTTCTACCTCAGTCCTGAAGAGCAGGATATGAAGCTCAGTGACTCAGCATGGGTACACATGGCATAATTCACTATTGTTACCACACACCTTCTAAAACCCTCCTCACCGTCTGAGTCAGTCCCTAAAGGGACATCTTTATTTGTGTGAAAGAATAGTGGCTACCAATCTGCAGGAAAAATTTAAAAACTACTTAAGGTTGTTCTCAACAGATTTCTTCCATTATATTAAGGAAGAAATAGAAGCCTAAGCCTAGTCAAAATGACTATGAAATGAAATTGCAAAATGCGATTAAGAAGAGAGATAACATCTATTTCCCAAGGCTGTTCAGCCTTGAAAATTGATCATTAACCCTAAGTCTCTGAGGAAAATTTTAGTCAACCAAAGCAAGAAAAGATGTAAGTGAAACCTGAATGACCAGTGATAAAAACTGACCAAATCAATAAAGGAATACTCAAATGCTGGGTATAGAATCACTCATATTTAAATCATATTCTCAGTGAAATTTAAGAACAAGAGAAATGGTCATGAAGATCTCAAAAGTAGGATAATGTAAATAACTTTTGAAAACATGTATTTAATAGCTAGTCATACTATTTATACATTCCAAATAAATTTAAAACATATATCAAGATATATGTACCCATATATATTGTTACAATAACAAATGCAATCACTGACTCCATTTAGTTCACCTGCCCTGCCACCTAGAATTTTTCTGTATATACCTCCTCAGACACCTGAGTTAATCATCACTAATAGTAGCTCTTGGTCTCCAGCTATATCTGTGCCCGCCTCTGCTTACCCAATGGAAATCTGATTCTAATGGTTTACAAACCTGTGCCCTAGGCCATCCTAACTGGCTAGCATCATTCCTAGAGTATTGAGTAACCCTAAAGCACAAGATCTTAGTCATTCTACCCTACTCCTTACTGGTGCCCAAACTCAGTTTTCCAAGAATGAATTTGCTTACAACATTCACTCCATGCAAAATTAATAAACAATATCTACATTTCAAGTGCTACAGAATTCCAGAGATGCAGAGATGAATAAGAACAATTTTCCTCTAAGTCAGTATCAGTTTATTTAGCAGACCTTTCTTGATAGCCTAGAAATATATAAACCCTTTGCCATATGTATGAAGGTCATTGAGTACCTCAGTTTTCTTTTTTTTAAATCTGCCACGTCTGACATAGTATATGTCTCCTCTGAGAACCAAATCTCTAATGAGTTATAGGCTATCTTCCCTGCTGTGTAAAGTTAGACACTTAAGAGGTATCTTAGGAATAGTCCTTAAGTGGTAAGTGGACTTGCCTAATGATGCAATAGAAAAATAACAATGTGGTCTAAACACGTAGAAGGGGCCACCGCAGTATGAAGGGGTGAAGCAAGGGAGGTCTCTTACTGTTTTGTTTCCTTTGGCAGGGCTGTGGGTGGAACCTGTGCCTCACACAAGCTAAGAAAGTGCTCAAGAAGCTGAGCTTTACCTCTAGTTCAGCCATATTTGTTTTATTTAGCATTTTGTGTTTCCTGGGAACTGTTACAGGATGGGGGGGGGATAAAGAGGACAAAATTAATCAAAGTAACATTCTCAATGAGTTTGATGCTAATGGCTGAATGCTGCTTTATAAGAGTTATTTGTTTTCAATTGTGTATTTCTTAAAATATTGGCATGCTATTAACTCTATTAGCAAGGCAAATTCAGGCATCAATGATTGTCAGCCTAGAGCATTTTAAAGCTTTCTTTTTTTCTTTTCATTTAATTTTCTTCTTTTTTAAACACTATTTTTTCCTATTCTCTTCGTTCTGGAACAAGGAATTTAGAAATTTACAAGTAGCACAAAAACCTGAGCTGAATTTTTATTATGCTGATAGTTTTTTATGTTCATTTTTAATTCAACATAATCCAGTACATAAATACCAGATAACTTAGGCTATATGAAACAAATAAACACTTGCTTCCCAACGGCCAGTTCTCCCACTTCCATTGGTGATGGGAACCTTGAGTTGATCAGGAAGCAGAGCTCTAAAAAATAGTTTTCTTTCCAAATGGTGCACTCATGATTCTGATATGAGGCAGTCCAGTTTCTTCAGATAAGCCTTGTTTCTGCTGCCCAGGCTCAGTCTGACAGCCCCTGGTACCTCCCGCTCTGCTTCTCTTCTAAGCTTTTTTTCTCAGATATTATTATCACTAAGAAGACCAGCTGGATATTACTGCAAACCAGAACAGGGAGCCTTGGCAACACTGTAGCTGCAAGGTGAAAAAGTAAGTCTATCCCTGACGGTTGAGGGAACAACAGCCAGTAGCATCCTCTGAGCAGATTGGTACACTTAGAATTCAGAAGTTACAAAGTCATCAAGGTAAAGGCTACCACAAAATTAACCCAGAAGATAGTGAAGGTTAGAGACACAGGCTATGGGGAACATTCTTTAAAAGAAGATAATAAGTAGAAAAGGCAGATCAAGGGCAATGTGGAGAAGCAGAGGTAGAGGTAAGAATGTTGGAATATTTGGTTTCTTTTTTTTTTTTACTATTATTCATTCATTTATTTAATTAACTTACTTATCCATTCCCATTTTTTTGTTTAGGTTATTGAGGGCAAATGTTTTGGTAAGGTGGAGTGGGGTTTATGCTCCCTGTGGGTGGTGGGACCTTCTTATGTTGGGGTGATAAGGGAATATTTGAAAGCAAGAAGGAAAGAAGTTATAAGAAAAAACCAGGCTAAAAAGTACTTCAATGAGATTGGGTAAGATTTCGTTCATCATGGCACTTGGATGGAGTGGTACAAAGTTCCCTGCAAGGATTTAGAACAGCCACAGAAGGTTTTAGGAAGAAATGTTTTAGGGAAAGAAAGGCTGGCCACCTAATGCTGTTTTGCAACTTAATTAGGGAAAAACATGTGCAGGGCAGTGCTGGGAAAGGAGATTTGTTTATAATAAAGTAATTCTGCTGTGTTCATAAACTGTGAATAAAGAATCAAGATAGAGGACTTTCTAAAACCAAAAGGTGGGCTGAGCACTTGGTAAACATGAGGAATAGGATCTGGGAAGTGAGATGAGAAATGCTTTTGAAATGAAAGGAGAGGAAGGGCCTGCAGTTCCAGGCATGAATAGCCCAGGATATCTCACAGTCTTAACTGACACACTTTGCTACAGAACACTGTGCTTCAAAGCATCAGCCACCTGTCTTTGGAAAAATACTTATGTTAGTTGGTATTTGCCACACTAATACACATCTATACATATATAAGAAGATGAAATCTCAATTGAAAATTTTCCTCTCTCATATTTGTCTGTTGGTGTGCCTATGAGGCATTTTCTTAGTTAATGATTGATGTGGGTGGGTCCAGCTGGCTGTGAGTGGTCCCATGTCATATGAGAAAGTATACTGACCAAACCAGTGGGGAGATCAAGCCAGTAAGCAGTCTCTTCCATGACCTCTGCATCAGTTCCCACCTTCAGGTTTCTGCCCTATTTTAGTTTCTATCCTGACTTCTCCAAATAATCCACTGTGATTTAAATATGTAAAGCTTATAAAATAAAATATATACTAACTAAAACAATTGAATTGAGAAAGAGTTCAAGACTGTAGTGAGCACACATCAGCTGTCTTGGTGGTAATAATTTTATAGGGCTATTTGCTTATTCATTTGCTTCCTAGCCACTGACATTTTTGGAAAGCTTTTTCTAAAAGATTTGCATCAATTTCACTGACATTCCAGCTCCTTTCTTTGGCAGACATTCACAAACATAGAGGTGGTAATCTTTAGATTTCAGAAGTATAATCATTGATAGCTAGCTAATTTTGTAAAGCCATTTGTAAAATCTAAAATGTGACTTTTATATCTTTTTAAAGAATGGGATGCACAGTATGATTCTACTTTTAAAATGTTTTATACTCTTCTAATTGTAATAAAGTCTACACTCAGATGAGTGATCAATCAGTAAAATGACTGACAGAAGCTCCTCCTTGAAAACATTGCACTTGCTCTGTGTTCGGGTGCACAGCTGTTCCTACCCTACTAGTCTCTGGCAAGTTCAAGCTGACTTGATGATGTTCAAAGCCAAATGTCATGACTTCTTCCTCAGTCAGTATCAGAACTACATAGTTTCATTATAATCAAGATCCTTGGAAGTTTTGCTCTGTCCACATTCAAACACTGAACTGTGAAATGATTACAAATCATTGAAGTCTCATAAGTAATCATTAGAATGTTCTAAGTTCTCTCCTTGAATTTAAATGAAATTAAAAGAAAAGAAAGCATTATTCTCTGTCAGCACACCCTTTCCATCTCCCTTTATTATAGCTTAATTCAATATTCTGTTCTCTCCCTACATGTAGAGTAGGGATAGGGAGAGTCATTGATTTTTATTGGTAAGATTTTCTTAAGCATATTGTACCCTTCTTAAGAGTAGACCTCAAAAATTGTTAAATATTAAATTCCATCATAAAAATATAATAGAGAAATGTGTATAACCATCAGTGGTTATTAGTATCCCTTAATATCAATGGACTCTATTCACCTATAAAAAGACACACCCCCAACACGATGGATACAAAAACAGAAGCCATCCTTCTGCTGCATACAAGACAGATACAGGCTCAGAGTAAAAGGTTGGAAAAAGATTTTCCAATCCAATGGTCCTAAGAAACAAGCTGGTGTTGCCATTCTAATATCTAACAAAGTAGACTTCAAACTAAAATCAATCAGAAGAGAACAGCATGGACATTACTTATTCATCTCAGGAAGAATCCACCAAGGTGATATCTCAATCCTGACTATATATGCCTTCAATATAAGGGCACCTACATATGTAAAAGAAACACTACTAAAGCTTAAAGCCCACATCAAATGACACACTCTAATAGTGGGAGACTTCAAGATCCCAATTTTACCCTTGGATAGGCCAACCAGACAGAGACAGACTCAATGGAGAAATAAGGGATCTAACAGATTTTATGATACAAATGGACTTAATAGGTATTTACGGAAGCTTCCACTCAAACTCAAAGAAATATACATTTTTCTCAGCACACCATGGAACTTTCTCTAAAATTAACCACATAATTGGTCATAAAGCAAATATCAACAGATGGGAATAACCCCTTGTATCATATCACACCATCATGGTCTACAGTTAGAATTCAACAACAACAAAAATCACAGACAGCCTACAAACGCATGGAAACTGAACATCTCTCCATTGAACTACATCTATGTCAAGAAAAAAGTTAAGAAAGAAATCAAAGACTTCCTAGAATTTAATGAAAATGAATTCACAATATACCCAAACTTATGGGACACAATGAAATCAGTCTTAAGAGAAAAATTTATAGCATTATATGCCTATATGAAAAACCAAGAGAAATCTCACACAAGAGACCTAACAGCACAGTTGAAAACCTTAGAACAGTTAGAAGCAAACTCACCTAGAATGAGTAGATGGCAGGAAATTATCAAACTTAGGGATGATTTCATACAATAGAAACAAAGAGAACAATACAAAGAATCAATGAATCAAAGAATTAGTTCTTTGAGAAAGTCAACAAGAAAGATAAACCCTTATCTAAACTAACCAAAAGGCAGAGAAAGAGTATCCAAATTAACAGAATCAAAAATGAAAAGGGAGAAATAACAACAGATACCCAGGAAATCTAGTGAACTATCAGGTCATACTTTGAAAATCTATGATCTACTGAAATGAAAAACCTAAAAGAAATGGACAGCTTTCTGGAAAGGTACAAATTATCAAAATTAAATCAAGATCAGATGAATGACCTAAACAGACCTATAACCCCAAAGGAAATTGAAGCTGTTATTGAAAGTCTTCCCCCCACCAAAGAAAAGCCCAAGACCAGATGATTTCAGTGCAGAATTCTACCAGACATTCAAGAAGAACTAATGCAAATACTCAACAAACTGTTTCATACAGTAGAAACTGAAGAAATACTACCAAACTTTTTATGAGGCCCAAATCACCTTGATATCCAAGCCACTCAAAGATGCAACGAAGAAAGAAAATTACAAACCGATGTCTCTCATAAACATTGATACAAAAATACTCAATAAAATTCTGGAAAACTGAATAAAACAACATAGAAAAATGTCATCCACCACAATCAAGTAGGCTTCATCCCAGAAATTCAGGGATGGTTCATCATACAAAAAACTGTGAGTGACATCCATCCTATAAACAAACTAAAGGAAAAAAAAAAACACATGACCTTAGGTGCTGAAAAAGCCTTTGACAAAATCCAATACTCCTTTATGATAAAAGTCCTGGGGAGATCAGGAATATAGCGAAAATACCTGAATATAATAAAGGTGATTTACAAGAAACCGACAGCCAACGTCAAACTTAATGGAGAAAATCTCAAAGCAATCCCACTAAAATCAGGAACTAGACAAGGCTGTCTCCTCTCCTCTTATGTATTCATCATAGTTCTCGAAGTTTTAGCTAAAGTAGTATGATAACACTAGGAGATTAAGGTGATGCAAACTGGAAAAGAAGAAGTGAAGCTATCTCTATTTGCAGATGATATGATTGTATATATAAGTGACCCACAAAATTCTACCAGGGAACTTCTACAGATGATAAATACCTTCAGCAATGTAGCAGGATACAAGATTAACTCGAAAAAAATCAATAGACCTCCCATATACTAGGATAAGAAGGCTGAAAAAGAAATAAGGGAAATATCATCTTTTATAAAAGCTGCAAATAGCATTAATACTTTGCTGTAACTATAACCAAAGAAGTACCAGATTTATTTGATAAAAGCTTTAAAACACTGAAGAAAGAAATTGAAGAGGATATCAGAAAATGGAAAGATCTGCCATGTTCCTGGATAATTAGGACCCATAAAGTAAAAATGGCAATCTTACCAAAAGCAATCTACAGATTCAGTGCACTACCCATCAAAATCTCAACACAATTTCTTAGAGATCTTGAAAGAACAATACTCAATTTCATTTATAATAACAGGAAAGCCAGTATTGCCAAAACAATTCTGCTCAACAAAAGAATCTCAGGAGGCATCACCATCCCCAACTTCAAACTATACTATAGAGCTACAGTACTAAAAGCAGCCTGGTACTGGCCTAAAAACAGACTTGTGGATCACGGAATTGAATTGAAGACATAGACATTCACCCACACACCTATGAACACCTGATTCTTGACAATGAGGCCAAAAATATTCAGTGGATAAAAGATTGTATCTTCAACAAATGAAGTTGGCATAGGTGGATGGTATAATTTAGAAAAATGCAAACAGATCCACAACTATCACCCTGAACAAAACTCAAATCTAAGTGGATCAAAGACCTCAATATAAACTCAATCTGTTGAACATAATAGGAAAGAAAGTGGGAAATATCCTCTACTGCATTTTCACAGGTGAACACTTCCTAAATATAATATCACTAGCACAGACACTAAGAACAACAATAAATGGGACCTCTTGAAACTGAGAAGCTTCTGTAATGTCAAGGACACAGTCCATAAGACAAAACAACAGCCTACAGAATGGGAAAAGATTTTCACCAACCCTACAAGTGACAGAAAATTGATCACTACAATATATAGGAAACTCAAGAAACTAGAGCCCAAAGCCCTAAATAAACCAATTAAACAATGGAGTTCAGAACTAAAAAGGGAATTCTCAGCAGAAGAATTACAAATGGCTGAAACGCACTTGAAAAATTGCTCAACATCCTTAGCCATCAGAGAAATGCAAATCTAAACAACTTTGAGATACCACCTTACACCTGTCAGAATGGCTAAGATAAAAGACACAGATGACAGCCTATGCTGGAGAGGATGCAGAGCAAGGGGAACACTCCTGCATTGTTGGTGGGAGTGAACACTTTTCAGCCACTCTGGAATGCAGTATGAAGGTTTCTCAGAAAACTGGGCATCAATCTCCTCAAGGATCCAGCAATACCACTGTAGGGCATATACCCTAAAGATGCACATTCGCACTCCAAAGACATTAGCTCAATTATGTTCATAGCAGTAGTATTTGTGATAGCAAGAACCTGGAAACAACCTAGGTGCCCCTCAACTGAAGAATGGATTAACAAACTGTGGTACATCTACACAATGCTACTCAGCAGGAAAAAAAAAGGCATCTTAAAATTTGCAGGCAAATAGATGAATTTGGAGAATATTCTCCTGAGCAAGGTATCACAAAACTAGAAAGATAAGCATAAGATGTAATGTACTCATTAGTGGACTTTAGAAAAAAAACAAAGAATACCCAAGCTGCAAACCACAACCCCAGAACAGCATGGGTTCAGAAGGAACTCAGGAGAGACATCCAGTTATTTCTCTAGGAAGAGAAAATAGAGAAGATCTCCTTAGCTAATTGGTAGCATAACTAGTTGCAACTAAGAAGGAATGGGAACAAATTATGAGATGAGATTATTGAATGAGAAGAACAACAAGGAGGGGGAGAAAAAAGAGATGAAGACCTTAATAGAGGAAGCCAATGTGGGGTTGCAAAAATACTGGGTGCTAGGGAAACCTCCAAGAACTCACAGAATGACTCTGGCTAGGTCTCCAAACAATAGTGAAGGTGTTGCCTAGACATGACTTATAATCAAATAAATAATTACCCTAAGTGCCATCATAGACCTTACATCCAACAATGAATATAGGTAGAGGCAGGGATACATGGCTGAGCACTGGGCTGAGTTCCTGGTTCAGGTGAGAGCAGGGGAGGAGAGTCTATATGAGCAAGGGGATAGGGCTTATGAGGAAAATTCTCACAGTAATGGCTGCCTAGAGCTCTGAGGAGCTCATTCAATCAAGAACAGCCGCCAGGGAACCATCACGAAAAGGAACTAGGCCCTCCAAGGATAGGTAACAGTCCATGGACATGGACAGTATGTGGAGCCTCGAGGGGAGGGATCAGACTGTGTTTCTGTGCACAGACTCACACTTTGGAACCCATTCCCTCCAGAGGTACACTTAACCCAGTCTTACTATAAGGATGAGGAAATCAGACTTGCCTAGAGTGGATGCTGAGCTGATCCACCTTGGGACTTAATGTCCTTTCTGGGGAAGGGAGGGGGAATAGGGAGGAGGGAGGCTAATGGCTGACAGGGAGGGATAAGGAGGGGGAAGGGAGGGGGAGCAAGGGGATATATGGATGAAAATAAAACTTTAAGAAAGAAAGAAAGAAAGAAAGAAAGAAAGAAAGAAAGAAAGAAAGAAAAGATTGAGTCAGGATGTTATTATCCATCTATTTTCAGGGTCCATTTACAACCCATCTTCCATCATCCACTGCAAATCCTTTAGCTGAGCAGTGAGCTAGCCCCCACATGAAGTGAGGCTAGAGTTCCCCTGCTCTCAAAGTATGGCACTTCAACTAATGCTTCGTGTGATTTTGACTCAATATGAAGTTGTGTCTAGTGCTTGCCTGACTTCAAAACACCAGCAGGGCCCCAGAAATAGACAGAAGACAGTGTTGACTCTCACAGTTTGCCTCAGTGCTTACTCAGACTCTTGACTCAGTCATTCTAGAGCTTCTCAGCTTGAGGTGTCTGTACTCGAGGGCCCTGTGTATTTGATTGTGAAAGTAGATTTTAAGTGCATAAAAATCTTTTTTAACGTCTACCACATCTGATGTGATGACCTATTTGGATCCAGCAGCAATTGTGATCAAAGTGAACTGTAAAAGGCCATCTGAAAAACAAGTGACAGTCCCAGGTCTGTCCTCATTGCTCTTATGATGGTAGTCACACATAGAGTCTGTCCATCCGCGTGATCTCAAGGTTAGATGAGACTCAGACAGGTTCCAGGACTCCAGCAGCTGTTGCTATAGCACAAAAATTAAGCAGTAGAGAAGGGCATTTGGAAGCAGAACTGTTTGGTGGCAGATGTTCTGGTACATGGCAGGCATTTTTCTTCAACATGGAAATAGCCAAGGCTCTCACACCCCTTTTTGTGGCTTTATGAACAAGAGTACATAGAATGAAGCCCACGCCTCGATCCTCAAGGCTTAGGATGTCTACAGCTGTCTTTTCATCCTCATACATAAGTTACTAAGCCTAGACTGTCTCAGGCCACTTCTGTCTCATCAACTCTGAATTTTACATTGTTTCTATCCTTGTAAAGAAATAAAGGTAAACAGTTGGAAAATTGGAAGTTTCAAGAAGCTTCTTTAAAATATAAACTTTCACATGTCTTCCCACAATACTTAAGATTTTTATCCTGTTTAAAAATCACAAAGTTGGGGAGGTAGAGGTAAAAAAATCACAAAGTTTATGTGACTGGTTTCATGACAGTCATTTTGTTGTTGAAATAGTCTTTATCTTGTTGAAATAAAGTAGTCAAGGAGAAACCTTCTATTAAAATGATTTAAATGCTAGGATTCTAAAAAATTGAAATTAGATGTTACATGGCTACATTTGAAGCATGAAAACAGAAAAAAATAATCAAAATTCAAAATGTTAAGTCTCATATAAAATTATATAAATCTCTTGGTTTGTATGTCTTGCATTGGCTTCTCTGAGTAATTATAACGTGTTCTTTACAGTGAGTAGCAGAAGTCTCTCTTGGCTTGTGGTATTGGTGATACCAGCATTCAAAGCAGGGCAAAACAGATGGTGTGAGCGCATGCATTTGAGTGATTGCATATATGTATGTGTTTACGAATGTGTACTGTGCTACACTGCTGCTTTCTGTGATAGGTGTTTGTCACCAAGGTGGCAGTACAGAAAAAGTGACAGAAGACATTAATAAGATGAAATAAACACATCCAAAAATTATTCTCACAGTTAGAATAGTTAAACTGTGTACTTCAGAATGCAGCTGTATTTGAAGGCAAGATCTCTAAAGAGGTAGCTAAGATAACATGAGGCTATGGCCCTAATCTAAGATGACTGCTATTTTTACAAGAAGGGAAAATTAAACCCCAGATGCTGTGCAATATTAATGTAAGATGGGCTAAATTTGTTTATGCTGTGGAATACTTATTTAGTGATGCAAATGTGTGTTGCATTCTTTTATGTTGCATTTGTTTAACACTGTGAAGCTGTGTTACTTTGCTTGTCTAAAACATCTGATTGATCTAATAAGGAGCTAAACAGCCAGTAGCTAGACAAGGGAAAGGATAGGTTGGGGCTGGTAGGCAGAAAGAACAAAAAGGAGAAATCTGAGAAAGAAAAGATCTAGGAAGTAGAGGAGGACTCAAGAGGACAGGCATCTAGATACACAGTAAGCCATAGAGTAGAAAGTAAAGAAAGGTATACAGAAATAGAGAAATGTAAAATCCTAGAGGGAAAAGATAGATGTGATAATTTAAGAAAAGCTGGCAAGAAACAAGCCAAGCTAAAGCTGGGCATTCATAAGAAAGAATAAGAGTCCATGTGGATTTATTTGGGAGCTGGGTGGTAGAGCCCTAAAAGAGTAAAGAGTAAAAAGCAGCAAACCACACCCAGGCATGCACAGAAGGGACTCAAGGCAAAAAACACAAAGAGAAGACAACCAATACAAGCCAAGGAGAGAGGTCTCAGAGGAAACCCTAGTGACTCCATGATCTTGAACATCTACCCTGAAGAACCATAAGTAGCTTCCTCCTAGTGAAGCTCCCTGACTCTGTTCTTTGTTATAACCCTGGCAATAATATCCTCTCCTTGACACCCATAGTTCCTCCTCAGAACAAAGTCAAAGGCTCTTCCAGTCTTAATAACCAATCACAAGTAAAGAGACATCCCCATGTCTTCCCTAACCCAAAGTGATTGATTGGCAATCTAGACTCACAGGAGGCAGAGACCAAGATGCGAGTACAGGGACATCTCTGTGAGCATGAAGCATCTAAAATGTTCACTAAGTCAGTCAGATTACATAACAGTTCAGAATTTTCATAGAAGAGAAACAACACACGTCCTTGGCAAGAAGCAAGAATGTCTTTATGCCCATGAAAATGCATCTATAATGCCAATGGTAACACAACTTCTTCTCTTTTAATCACACAAAGGAACTCTCTTAGAATAACTACAGAATATTTATGAGTATAAGCAAATCAAATAAAAAGAATATTTTTTCCTAAAATCTTCTATGCAATGAAATTCCATTGTTTGCCATCATCTTAATCTCTTGAGATATGAATCATGTATGTAGTGTACTAAAGAGCAGTAATATCATTAATAGCAAAATCTACCTACATATATTTCTTAAGAGTATTTAATAGCATTATACAAAAAATATGTGCATTAAAAAATGAAAAACTAATCATGGAAAGTGGTAAATTTGCCTTTAGTTTTCAGTTATAAACAATGACAGAAGAAGCTCAGTCAAATGTCTTTCTTTGTAATACAACTCAGTTGACATTCAATTTCTGTTCTCTTTTGCCTGTGTCCACTAGAATTTTCAATTCTCTTTTGGTCTTCCTTGTGACTTGAAGAGCCACATGTTACACAATCAAAAGAAGAAAGTGAATGTCTTTTTTATAGAGGATGGAGCAGTTTCTAATTTGGTGTTTGGAGCTTTGCACCCTTCTTGTGAAGAAGAGGCAATGTTTGTATTGTAAAAAATTAGACTATTAAGGATAGTGTATTAGAAGATAGATCTTGGTAGCACTGTTGAGACATTGTATTTAACACTAGTAACCATTTGTCTCCAGATTTCTTGTGCATGGAAAAATAACTCCCTATCATTATAATCCATTGTTAGTGGCTTCTATACTACTTTGACTTAAAATCATTTGTAAATATGTTTTCTCAATTACCCGGTCTCCTATGTCCATAAAAGGACTAGCAATAGGTAGTTAAGTAACTAGCAGTATCAGTTATGGAAGGCGGAACATCACTTCTCCACTGCTCTTAGGTTGTGAATGTCATTAACAAAGGCTCATTTAGTGTTTTTCCAAATTGTCTGATCCTGGTTTCTGAGCCATGAGAATAGTATGCCACAGAAAAAAAGATAGTGCATAAAGAAGAGCTGGACAAAGGAAAGCATGAGAGAGACTTACGGAGTTGCTCATTACAGAAAAAGACAAAAATCAATACAATGAATGAATATTTGCAATATAATATGTTCTCCCAAGGAGATTTTCAAAACTCTCTTTATCAAGTTTTATTATTTACCCTTTGATGTGTGTCTTGACTAGTTTTATTTCAACTTGACATAAGCTAGAATCATCAGAGAGGAGAGAGCTGCAATTGATAAAATGCCTCCATGAGATCAGGCTGTAGGCTATTTTCTTGATTAGTGGTTGATGGGGAAGGGCCCAGCCCCTCCTGGATGGGACCTCCCCTAGACTGATTGTTCCAGCATCTGTAAGAAAGCAGGCTGAGAAAGCCAAAGGGAGCAAGCCAGTAAAGAGCACCCCTCCATGGCCTCTGTTCCTCCTCTGTTTTAGGTCTTGTCCCAACATGCTTTGATAATAAACAGTGATATGGAAGCATAAGCCAAATAAAACCTTTCTTCCCCAAGTTGCTTCAGCCATGTGTCAGACCATGGTCCAAGAATGGAGTTGATGGGGGCAAATATGAGTGCCTGTGGGAAAACTCCAGGAAAGCAAGACAGGAGTCTTGTAGCCTCAATTTCTTCACAAACACGAAATTATTCTTGGAAGGCACTTCTCTGTCCTTCTCAGGGGTAGCGGATAGGAGTCAGTTCGCTTAACTTATTTATTACAGCTGGCTGTTACTATTTGTTCATATGCCTCTTTGGAAAAATATGTTTTCTCCATGTGCAGCTTGTCATTGTGATTGTGTACAGCTTGAATTCAGAACTTTACTCCTGTGACCTCTCTTAACTCTCAGAGTAGGAACTTTCTGAGGCTCTGAATAAAGTTGTCTATTGCATGAGACTTTAGTCTCCCTCATCTTAGGCTCCCCTCTTCCAGGCTGCACCACTTTTGGAGTGATAAACAGTCCTGATGTTCTATCGCAGCACTTGTAACTCTAAGACACTAGGCTTGTCTATGTTAGATTCATATCTGACATGATACAGCTATGGTGGTTCATTTTTGTCAACTGGACTCAAGCCTAGAAATATCTCAGAAGAGGACATTGTAGATGAGAAGATACCCCCTTAAGATTGGCCTGTAGAAAAGCCTGTGTGCTTTGGTTAATTATTGATGGCAGGTGGACCAACTCACTATGGGCATTGCCATCCCTGGGCAGGTGGTCCAAGGTTATAAAAAAGCATGCTGAGCAAATGATGAGGAGCAAGCAATTAAGCAGTATTCCACCATGCTCCCTGCCCCAGCATCTCCCTCCACATTCCTGCCTTGATGCCCTGCCCTGGTTTCCCTCCTAGGTAGGTTTTGCCCTGAGAGTCGTAAGCTGAATAAACTCTTCCATTATCAGGTTGCATTTGGTGCTGGTGTTTTATCATAGAATAGGAACTCAAACAGCAGCTGATACACAAAGTGCAAGTAAAATAAGTATCTCTGTAATCGGAGGGATGTCTTCACTTGGATTTCATGGAAAAACAAAGGCATACCTCTACTCTCCCTTCCTCTCATTCTTTCTGTTCTCTCCCCTACTCTATCCCTCTTACACTGCACTCCTAGGTCCCCATCTCACAGGAGAAAACAGAAATAAAAAATTTGTCTACATTCATGTCCCTCACAGTTCCATGATATCAATTTGAATATAACAGCAGCAAAGCTAAATGTGTTGCACTGGAACTACGCCTTCGGCTTTGGAATATAACAGCAGCATAACATAGCACTTTTCAAATGATGCTCTGAATTAGCCAGTGTCTATAGAAAGCTAATAGGTGATACATGAAAAGTAAGTGCTTCCCAAGTAATTCTTGGAGATAATAAACAAATTCAATGACATTTCTCACCAGAAAGTTTTAAGGTATAAGTCAGGACAAGAGAAAGCTATGGACATGAAGGAACAGCCCTGTGACAATGGACTTCATGTGACCATTGCCTTGACTCTGGCACTGCCATGACCTACCTAAAAGGATATTTATTGGCTTTCAGATCACTCTTCAAGTAGCAAGTGACTGAAAGTGGCTTGGAAAGGTCTGGTTGCTCACAGAGAAATTGCATCATGCAGAGGTAATTCAGCATGCCAGATGGCAGAGAACACAAAGTGAGCAGAGAGGACATGGAGGAAGGAGAACCTGGAGGACAGCCAGGATTTTCAGAACTTATTAGAAGGAAACACACTTTCTAAAGAACATAGTCACCAAAATTGAATTCGTGAAATATGCTTGGATAAGTATGAGTCCAACATGGCGGATTGAAAAAGCATAATAAAAGTTGTGAGGCATGGGAAGGAAATATGGGAACTAGAGTGAAGGGGGAAAGAGTCACAGAAGGGGCAGTGAGAAGGAAAATAAAAAGGGGAACCATAACAATTCCTCAAACTAGCTCAAGCCTCAAAGTATCCGGGTGGAAGGGCTGGCTGTCACCTCCTCTCTGGAGCCTGTTGTAATAGAAGGAGGCTGGAAGCCTGGCATCTCTGCCTTCAGTCTAGAGCTATCACCTTTATCTGAGTGTCTATTGGCTT
Source organism: Sigmodon hispidus (assembly GCA_004025045.1). Lineage (NCBI taxonomy): Eukaryota > Metazoa > Chordata > Mammalia > Rodentia > Cricetidae > Sigmodon > Sigmodon hispidus. The sequence goes on from PVIH01003828.1 coordinate 26,909, forward strand.
TTACAGTGTTCTGTCTAAGATCTGCCCACCCCAGGCTCCTGAATCTGCATTTCCCCTTGGACTCTAATCAAACAGGAATGATCATCACTAAACATCTTTATGACAAGAGATTGAAACTACTCTGGAGCATCAGTGAGCCAACAGAGTGGAAGGGCTGGCAGTCACATACAGCCTTACAGATGACAATCAGTACCTTTGTGGTAGAGTTCTAGATGTTACAGCCATGTGGATTTATTTCTGGACAGAAGAAAAAGAGGAAAAAGAATGCTCTCTCTCTCTCTCTCTCTCTCTCTCTCTCTCTCTCTCTCTCGCTCTCTCTCTCTCTCTCTCTCTCTCTCTCATTACAAGAGAATCCAGTGGGAATAGATAAAGGAAAAGAGTCAATATGAGAAGCCTGTGACAATTGGCTGATGATAAATCAGAATAGTTATACAGATCCAAGATGGAAGATATTGGAATCACTGTACAGAAACAGGGAACCAGTATGTCACTGAGGATACTGAGAATCAAAAGATGTGTTAGGTACAAAGCCATATAATAAGTGCCTGCTGGAATGCCAGGCTCCCTGGTGTTTACAAGGGTGTTGGGAGCAGCAAGACACTTTATGAGGCTACCTTGCTTAAACCTCTTAATCATTGAAACAGGTTTGTTCCTCTGCTTAGAGTTTCTAAGCAAAATTCCAGATGGCATCCACTCATTGGCTGTCATCTCTATTGATCCTGTCCCAAAGAAGTAGAAGAAGAAGAGGAGGAAGAGAAGGAGGAAGAGGAGGAGAAGGGGGAGGAGGAGGAGGAAGAGGAGAACAAGATCTGCCAGAATGCTAAGCAGCCCTGAGTAGAGAAGATAGACCAGCCCCTTCTACCTCCTGCAAAGCAATGCAAATCCTGACCTGCCTCTATTTCATGCTAGCTTGCCAATTAACAAGCTGCACTGGATATATTTAAAGTATGTAACACAATGGTATAAGACACAAATAGAATCCTATGCTTCATAAAGACATTTTAGCTAATGATTGGCCACATGTATCATGGTGGTTGCCAAGATGATATCATATCTGCCAGTAATGTGGCTGTCTGGGCTTATGAACATGCATGCAGATCTGTAATAGTTACAGAAGATGAAATTGCCTTATAATACAGTTCTCAGAATATGCCTCTATCCTCCAATGACAGGAGACTTTAGTGACAGGGTCATCACAGTGGAATAAATTAACTAGCATGTCTATATTACCTCACATAGGAAATGTATTTTAATTTTGGCTCTACAGGCTTCCCAGCTGCAAACTCAAGGACTGACCCGAGCACAACTGTAAGTGCAGACTTCTCTTCTCAGTCCACTAACTCCCTGCCCATTCTCCATGACCCTACCCCAAGCAGAAAAATGCCATTCTAATCAGAATGAAGAGTCAATAGTCTTTTTTAGCACAAATTCATGGGCAGAGAGACAGAGAAGAAGAGCAACCTTTCCATCTGCCATTTTTTGGTTACATGGCTAGTCTACAAATTAAATTGACAAGCACAAATTAACTGAAGAAAAATAATTTTAATTATGGATATACAAATGAAAATGTGAGACAACAAAGTATAACAGACATTTAGAAACTGCCTTTCTTTTAAACAAACAAGCAAACAAAGACCTCTACCTCCTCTCTGGAGCCACAGTGTAATAGAAGGAGGTTGGAAGCCTGGCATCTCTGTCTTCAGTCTGTAGCTTTTACCTTTGTGTATCTGAGTGTCTATTGGCTTTTACAGTGTTCTGTCTCAGATCTGCCTACCCCAGGTTCCTGAACATGCATTCCCCTTAGACTCTAAGCAAACAGGAATGATTATCACTAAACACCTTTATGACAAGGGATTGAAACCACCCTAGAGCATCAGTGAGCCAACAGACCACACCCCAAGTGAGGGTAATTATTTGAAAAGGTTACACCCTGGAATAGGAACAGTCACCATATGGGAAATGGACAGCGCCCCTCAAACCAAGAGAACTTCTTCTGAACTCACAGACCCAGAATTGGAATAATGATCAACCAGAGAACACCATGAGCAAAACTGCTTCATCATACAGACCTGGACATTATCCCAGCTTTGCTGCCATTTAGGCCAAAGCTCATGTTAACATCCTGAAGATGATGCATATTGATTCCCTTCTCACTCTGCCTTTGCTATCTCCCCCTCCCTAAGTGGCATATTGAATCAGGTCAACAAGCTGAATCTGGAGACAGATGGTTGAAATTTATGTATTATTTTTTCAAGCTATAGAAAGAATGGGGCAGGGGTAGCATCATTACAAAGAAGGAGGAGCTAGAGATAAAGAAAGAAAACTGGAAAACTCGTGATGAATAAACACTGCTGTGTTCTGTTGCTGAGGACCTCAGATCATAAATGCTGCCTTAGAATAGCTCTTGGCCTGGCACAGATAATATTAATGATGAAAACTCTTTATAGATCTGACAACATTTTTTATAAAGAAAAAATTTTAAGAAGATATGTAGAGCTTTTCCTGCCTTAGCTAGTAGTCCATTTTATCAAGCTCAAAATAACCTATACGTCAAAGTGGCATATTTTCATCTACTACATTCAGAACTCCTTCACAAACATAAGATTGGGCAATAAAAGACAAATGAAGATGGCTAATTTTATCTGTTCTGTTCGGTGATCACAATGGACACGAATGCTACATGAAGGAGGAGGACAAAAAAGAAAGGCCCCAGAGCTGGTGGTGAAGAAAAGAGGCAGGAGATGGCACTTTAGGACAAACTTGCACACAGACAGTATGGACTAAAAATATCATAGTGTCTCCTAGACATGCCCTGAATTCATTCTCATGGGGAACCTTCTTTTCCTAGTCATGTGTTCTCCCCATCCCCCCAGACTTTCTCTAGGCTGAGAAATTTAGACCCACCATACAGAGCTGAAGAAAGGTGGGATTTTAGAAAAATCCCCACCCCTACTTCTTTTCTTCAGAACTTGTGTTACGTAGATTTTTGTCAGCTTGATAAAATCTAGAGTCATACAGGAAGAAGGAGCTTTAGTGGAGGAATTCCTTCTGTCAGATTGCCTGTAGGCAACTCTGTGGGCAGATTCTTGATTAATGATTAACGTGGGAAAGCCCAACCAACTGTGGGCACTGCCCCCTCAGGCAGCCAGTCCTAGATGATATGAGAATGAGAGCTGAACAGGTGAGACGGGAAGCAAGCTGGTGAGCATGCTCGTTCATGGCTTCTACTCTAGTTTCCATCCTGACCGCCCTCATCCCTCATGATGGATGAAATAGACCATGTCTTCTCTGAGACGTTTTGGTTATATTTATACAGCAACAACAACAACAAAAAAGACAATAAAACAAAAATCTCACAAGTTTCATGCAGACTAGGCAAGCAATCTACCATTGAGCTACACTCAGTCTGGGAAATTTTAAAACAATTTAGAAAAACAGCCAAGAGTCCATGTGTTATAATCACCAGCCCCAGAAATTCTAAGAGATGTCAGTGGTAAAACGCTCCACTACAAAATTCCTTTTTCAGGTGGTACTGACAGGTGTTGTCTGTCAACTTGACACAAGCTATAGAGTCTTCAGAAGGAGAGGCTCAGCTGAGGAAAGGCCTCCTTGAGAGCCAACTGTAAGGCATTTTTTCATTTGGGGATCAGTGGAGGAGAGCCCAGCCCCTGGTGGATGGTGCCATCCCTAGCCTGGTGGTTCTGGTTTCTACAAGAAAGCAGGCTGAGCAAGCCAGTGGGAGCAAGCCAGTAAGCAGCACCCCTCCATGCCCTCTACATCAGCTCCTGCCTCCAGCATCCTGCCTTGTTTGAGTTCCTGTCCTGACTTCCTTCAATAATAAACAGCTCTGCTGAAGTGTAAGCTGAATAAACCCTTTCTTCCTCAACTTGCTCTTTGGTCATGATGATTTGTCCCAGCAATGGAAACCCTAACTAACTTGCTATTATTGTGTCTTTTCAGTATCATGCTTCTTTATGAGTTTTTTTATTTAATTCGCAAAATATACCTAACATGATTTGAGTCATTTTTAAATGTTCAGTGAAATGAACTACCAAAAATCCCCAGATTGTTAATAAATTAAGTACTAAAATCTAATTTGCTTTGTTAATGATTCATGAGCTGACAACATTGGGTTTACAAAGTAAAGAGTTACACCAGAGGTGGTAAACAAAAGTAACCAAAGCAGGAACCAGAAAACCACACAATGCAAGAGGCAGAGGATCACATCAGGCAACTGTGGGTTGTGTTGTTCCTCTTCTGGGTTAAAGTTGGGGAAAATTACAGACTGCACTACCTCAGGCTGGCCTACTCTCTCTTCATTGGTTGCAGTGCATCTCTTGTACTCTGGAAAAGTAGCCTGTGGTAGACTTTGGCTCTTAGCACCCAGGCTGAGTGAATCTACCTATTTGGTTGGTCCTTTGGGACTTAGGGCAGAAGCTGAAACAGACACAATGTCCTGCATTAACATTAACAGTGTCCTCACATTGTCATGTAACCATCACAAGACTGTTCTCCAGAGTTCCCCACATCTCAAAGCATAAACAATGGAGTCATTACCTAACAGTTCCACTTCACTTTCTGTTTCTATGAAATTTGATGCCTGAGTAAATCTCACAGAGGAGATATCACATAGTTTATCTTTTTGTGACTGGCTCATTTCACTATCATGTTTTTCAAATATATCCACTTGCGTGAGATCAGGGCCACACAAGACTTTATTCAGGAGTGTTGCCAGGTGAGTAGAGGGGCAGAGAAGCAGAAAAGAGAGAAGAGAGAGACTTTTTTGTGGTGGGCCCTTTTTAAGAGAGATTTACTTAGTGGGCACAGATTTATGTAGCCACACATAGGGGCATGCCCTACATGAGGTATGTTCTTCGAATGCCATGTTGGCTTCACCACATGGCGTGCCAGGAATCCTTACACTCATGTTATAGCATGTCAGAACTTCCTTCCTTTTTAAGACTGAATAGCATGCCTTTGTGTATATATGCAGCAGCTTGCTTCTCCATTGTCCTTCTTCTAAGGATATTTGGTACTTTTTTGAAGATGGCTACAAATCCATGTATTCAAGGCTTTGTTTAACTCTTTTGAATATATACCTGTAAACAGGATTCTGGGTGATAAGATAATTCTATATTCAATTTGTGAAGAAATACCCATTATAATTTCCTACTGTTCTCCACAGTGGCTACAATATACAATGTTACAGTTTCTCTAAATCTATGCCAACACTTGCTATTTTCTGTTGCTTGATGATTTCTCCTTATGGTTCTGATTTATAGTTTACCTAGGATTAATAGTATTGAGCATTTCTCTATGTATTTAGTGACCATTTGTTTGTTCTGGATGGAAAATTATCTACACAAGGCTTTAAAATTTTTATCATAGCATTTGTTGCTTCAAGTTTGAAGAGTATCTATGAATGCTTCAAGTTAGCCTGTTTTAATTATTATTCTTTAATAAATATTACATTTCAAAGCAGTTAATTTAGAGAGCTTCAGACTCAGATGTCCAAATTAAAGAATAACCATAAAATTTAATAGATGTATTATTTTCTTTCTGTAATTGTTAGGGAACAGCATATTTCTATATTTAATTAATATATTATAAATAAAGAGTAATAGCACATTGCTTATGAAAATAAGAAAGCATATCTTCAACTTTGTCATTTTTTTGTGACCACTTAGTAATTTTGTTTAAAAGACAGTAGACTAATGTGCTGAGTACATTTTTAATTTAGCAAATGCAAAGTTCAGTTTATGCATTAAATATTTTACTGAATTTGAATAACAGCCTTAAATTATAATTTTACTTGTCTTCAATTAACAATGAGTCAAGAAAACAAAGTCTAATATTATGAATTGTTGCCTGTGTAGGATTTGGATGTTTGGAATCGGAATTTGCTTAATATTACTGATTCTTTTGGCATAATTGTCAGAGTCAATAAAGTTTCTAATGCCAAAATTTCTTTTTTTTTTTGTCCTATATTTCTTTTGTGACTGCTATTATTGTGTCTTTTCAGTATTATTATTGAAAATAAATTTATTCACAAAGAATAAGTTAAGTGTTTACTGTGGGAGTCCCACACATGAGAGGTGCCATACCCAGTCTATCACTTTTATTGTATCACGAGTGGCAATGAGTGACTGCCATACTTAGACTGTACAAAGCTGACTTTGTAAGAGAACCACACATTCTGAGAGTCCCAAATGTTGCACCCAGAAATACCTTTGACATGATTAAAATCATTATTTTACCAGAGTGACTCACATTTAAGAAATTATAAAATGATGAAACAGAAGATATTGACCTAAGAAGTAGCTGAACATACAGCCATTTGTATCATAGCAGTCCTGTCCCAAATTCTCACACTGATTTCCACCATGGTCTCATGTGGTCCATTGTGGCACCACACAAAGTATATCTAACTGGACCAGTCATCAAAACCTGACCTAATAACATCACTCAGGCCATCCACTATGACTTGGAAGTTAGGACAACTGTCCAACTATTTGGAAGTGGCATGTGTCTGGATAGAACATTCCTGATGGAAGCAATGTGCCAATGGCTAAGGTGCCAGAGTCAATTTTTCCCATCCGTTTTCTTGGCTCTGAGAGGTGAAAATGTCAGTGTTTCCATGAATCCAGACAGCCTCAGGGACCAATCCAAACTGGCCACTGCCCTTTCTGTTCCACAGAAGTCCTACTGCCAAGGCCTTGTTTCTTCCCATTTTCCAAATGAAATGTGAGTGTGAAGTTGATTTCTTTCTTTCAGAAGTCTTGAGGTAGAACATAGAAGGTCCCCTGACTCTATAAAGAAAAATGGGTCTTCAATGACAAATACGATGGTGGGGGACATAGTCCATTATAAATTTTGTGCAGAGACACAACATACAACAGAACTTATAACCAAATTCCAAGTGAGCAGCCTGATAAATGTCATAGAATGAATAGCATTGTCACCAATGCCAGATCAAAAGGAGCATTAGTGACATGCTAGCAAAGCTTTGATTTCCTTCTAGTTATGATCCCCTGTATGGGTAAGGAGGGATTCTCCTCACTCTTTCATTAAGATGACTAAAGCCTGTACTGAACTTCATCTAATTTTACCAGGTCTGTTTGCATAACATGCATACATCTCTGAATTTAGGAATTCTTTATTTTACTGTTGTGTTCATCAGTGTTATGTAGTATACTACTATAAACATAGATATAGGGCTTGTAGTGTGTTATTAATAAGCATTTAAGACGTAAGTTCATGCAATATCTACCACCATCATATTGCCCTCCCCATATTTGCATCTTCTTTTTTAATAAATCATTATATACTCTATCCATGTACTCCTAGGTATGGAACCATTCACTTGAATCTGGTCAACTACCACAAGCCCATTCTCAAAGAAAACTGACTCTCCTTACAAACTGTCTATAGCTTCTCAGCAAGTGGTAAGGGCTCATGAACTCTCTTCCTACTCCAGGCTAGAACACTGACTAGCTTTGAGCATGTGCAGGCATTCACAGCTGCTGTGAGTTTATAGATGTAGTAGTCCCGGGCATATTATAAGTGATTCTCCTGTAGACATTCCTGTTCATAGGTCTGGGGTCACATATCTGAACAGTAGCTAGCTAACAGAAGTAAAATTGCTAAGTCTTATAATGTGGTATATCCATCTTCATAGTGTTTACTAGAGTTACATTATAATTAATTAATTAAGACAACTAAGAGTCATGTGCTTATTGGAATTTCAGAAGTTCTATCTGATTAAATATGAAATAATTCAATTCTTTGGCTGAGTTTCCTTTTAGGCTCTCTGAATTTTTTGTCTTCTTTGTAATTAGAAACAAGAGATTAGAATATATCTTTTATTTTCAAAATTAAAAAATACCTTTTCCTATGCTGTATGATCTGTTTTCACACTTTTAATAATGTAATTTTTATAAATGTGAATTCTTAATTTCAACAGAATTAAAATTTTCTAGTTAATCTATCTTGGATCTTTTAATGAATCCGATTTGATTTTTGATGCTGTTATAGTTTGGATATGGACTGCTCTCCAAAACTTAGGTTCTGGAGTCTTGGACCCCATGTGAGGAGATGTGCGATGTGGTAGAACCTTGCAGATATGCGGCCCAGTGAAGGGTTTAGATTAAGTCATGTGAAGCATTGCTGCTAAAAAGACAAATCAGTTTTTGCAAGAGTGAATGATTATAAAATAGTAAGCTATCTCAGCATGGGATTTCTCATGTGCCCAAGAGCTCTCACTGAACTGAACAGATTGAACAGATGCTGGTACCAAGTGCTTAACCTTTAAAAATGTGAACAAAATAAACTTGTTTTATTTTTTCTGTTTATATTATTTGTTTTTACAGGAAGTACAGAACCATGCGTGTTTACCACTCTAGTTGGCAGCCTGAACCTGGTTTAGCAAGGCCTAAAAATGAAGCAGATTATGAAATGTCGAATCCAGTAGCCAATTTTATTCAAAGCATCAGACAATTTATATTGGGAATGTTAAGAAGAGTCAAATGAGTGGAATATACAATCACAAGAATGGCTGCATGTGGCAAAAATATGCTTATCCATAGAGGCTCATGAATAACAATAGCTGAAGTCAACTGATTCCTACCTGCTACACCTGGGAGGGGCATGAAACACATTCTAGGAACAGTTCTGTATTTTGAAGAAACTGGGGTCACAAGACTCTTGTTTTCTTGGTGTTTTTCTCATAAGTGCTCAGAATTCTCCTTGCAGGGCTCCATTCCTGACCTGTGTTCTGACACTCCGGTACTCTGTACCAAAAGCAGGAAACAAGCTAATGCAATAGCCTATCCAGAAGTTCGGCTTATGAGCTCTTTTGTTGTTGTATTTAATCTCACTGAGAAGTCATTGTTACTTGTAGTGACATGCTGAACTCAGTTTTTATTCCTTTCTTCTTCTTCAGTGGTCTTCATCTGCACGAGTGTGACAACGTAACTTTGTGAAGTTTATAAAAAAAATTCTCCTGGTCTAGTACTGAGATCTACTTCTGAGCCTTTCACATATACTGTAGTTCAAACTGGTTGTCTTATTACCACGAGACATAAGGAGAGCTACTGTACTACCCAGCAGCTCTGGTGTGGCGGCTTAATCCTTCTATTTTTTCTTTCTTCTGTCCTTTCTTCCTCCCTTCCTCCCTCCCTCCCTCCTTCCTTCTTGTCTTCTGTTTCTAACTGGACAAAAATTTCCAGCTGGAAAATACCGGATACTCTTTTTTTAAAAAATGCTATTCTTCCTCAAGATTTTTGTCACATAACTCACTCTTTTTTTAAAGGCAATTTTTTTTTTAAATTATATCTGGGATACAGGTGAGACAACCTGGGATTTGGAGTTTGGAGCTGGGAAATGTTGGAGATACCTATAGCTTTCTATGTTTAGGGGATATAACAAAGCTCAACATTTCTGAATTTTAGCCTCCAGATCTAGAAAAGGAAGATAATAGCAATTGTTTCAGAGTCTGGAGGTGTGTTAAATTATCTAATACATGACAATATATTTACATCTACCACACATATAAGCACAATAAAATAAAAGTTTCCAGTGTGATTCCTATAATAACTGGAAATTTCCAACCTTAAATTCATTAGACTAATATCAGCTAACATTCTTTCCTCTTACTAGAGATGGCTGCAAAGTTGGCATTAACATTTCTGTGAGTTCTTCATAAAAATATTTGAAAACATGGGCCAGAGAGATGGCTCAGCAATTAACATTGTCTGCTCTTCTGGAGGACACAGGTTTGATTTCTAGCAAAAACATGGAAGCCCACAACCATGTGTAACTCCACTCCCAGGCGATCTGGCACCCTCTTGTGGATTCCGCATGAACCAGATCATGCATTTAGTGCACTGGCATGCATGCAGGCAAAACATGTATAAACATAAAATAACAATACATCTTAAAATTTTGAAAATAGATAGTATTATATTGAATATATACTTATTACTATTACAGAATAATATACTTTAACAACTATTTATGTGGCATATTCTGAATAACATAAGTAAGCTACAGATAATTAAAGGATATGGGCAAATAATTTAATGCAATATGAAATCATCTCATATAAAGAGCTTACCTAAAAGTCATTGAAATAATCTCCTGTAGACATGGTGGGAGGAGAGGGGACCATATTTATAAAACACTGTTATTGTCAGGATCTGGATTCATTCACACGTTGATATCTAGGGGCAGAGCCATGTTGCCCAGGGAAGGAATCAGGGGAAACACATTAGGCTTCCCAGTCTGTGTCTAAACCCATAGGAAGTTTCCTGTGCCTGTTGAGGTCAAGGAGCTCAAGGATTTGTAGTTAGAAGGATGCAAAGGGCACCTTATATCTCTGAGGACTGCAATCCTCAAGTCTCTATCGGGACAGAGGGTCCCATATTTGTAAGGAATGCCATGGGACAGACAAATCTGTCTTCTATGGTGTCTATGTTTCTCTGTATTTGTGTTCTGGATTGTGAGGGCCAGAAGGTAGACAATTTCTTCACCACTGGATTTAATCTTAAGCCATTATCAAGAGGTTAATGCAAATGCTAATAAGTTTTCTGTTATGACTAAAGATCCTAAATTTGCCACCCTTTGCAGGTCAGAATGGCCAGTGCTATATGTGGGCTGGCCTCTGGGAGGAATCTCTGATTTGGCCCTCATAGAGGTAGTAATAGAGAAAGTGATCTTCAGACCTCAAATAGGACATGCTAATCAAGTAACCTAACTAGTAGTCTGTAGAGATTTAGTAGAGAATCCACCTTCTTAGATTAAATTGTTCTTGCTCCGACAGGTCAAGATTCTTGCAGTTACAGATAGAGACTCATCCTCAAAGACCCCATTGGTTCCTAGGCCGGAGGCTCTTCAAGGAGGCAGCATAGAGGATGTCTCTCCCCCACCTTACACCCCCAATCCTTGTGCAGCCATCCCCATGTAGGATGGTGATGGTTGTACACAGCTTTTACAAGTACCTTCATGGCAGGGGAGAGAGATCAGATGCAGACTCAAAAGCTGGTTCTGTTTCAGGGCGGCACCACAGAAGAATCGACAGTCAATCAGGCTATCACAGATGTAGCCTCTCCCCTAATATGCCCAGTGTGGGATTATAGTATGGCTGAAGGTAAGGTAAGCCCCCCCCCGATAGTCTATCAGTCTCTTTTGGGGGTCCCCAGTGCAACCACGAGATGGCCTGCAAATGTGAGTAGGCTCTGTAACATAGCGCAGAGGATGGATAAGGATGCTGCACTAGTGAAGGTGGCTCAGGAAGAATGTGAAAGGGAGAGTGCAGAGAAAAAGAAAATCAAAGGAAAACAGCTTGGGAATCAGCACATGTCTAACATGCTGCTGGTTGCTACACAGAGCCCAGAAATCAGTCTGTATGTCAATGACCTGCTGAATGTAGCCACAGATTGAGAAACTTGCCTGGCGGGAACTGAGCAGCTATTGCAGACTTTAGTCCAAATCTGCAAGCAACAGGTAACATACCTGGGATACATCCTGAAGGAAGGGCAGCGGTGGCTCTCAGATGCAAGGAAAGAGACTTCAGATCCCCACACTTATTGCTGCCAGGCAAGTGAGAGAGTTCCTGGGCTCAGTGGGGTTCTGTCATCTGTGGATCCCAGGATTTAAAGAATTGGCCAAACCTTTATATGAAGACACCAAAGAAGGGCGGAACTTCATCTGGACTGAGGACCACCAGCTAGCCTTTGACAAACTCAAGCAGAGTCTACTTTCATCCCCAGCACTGGGTCTGCCAGATGTGACTGAGCCATTTCACTTATATGTAGATGAGAGCAAGGGGATAGTCAAAGGAGTCCTGACCCAAACACTGGCAGTTAGATGGCCATCTTGCCTCCATATAATAGCGGCTGTGGCACAGCTGGTTAAGGACACTGACAAGTTGACCTTGAAACAGACTCTCATTATAACCACCCCGCACGTACTTGAAGGAGTTCTCAAGCAGCCCCCTGATTGGTGGCTGCGCAATGCCAGAATGAATGACTTAGTACTGGATAATGTTGCTTAACCCTGCCAGAATAACCTTCCAGGTGCCTTCAGCTCTGAATCCAGCTACTCTACTGCCTGATCTGGATTTGGAGGTATCACTGTACAACTGCTTCGGGATCCTGGCCCAGGCAAACAGCATTAGGCCAGACTTGCTAGACATTCCATTGCCCACTGCAGAAGCTACCTGGTATACAGATTGCAGCGTATTTGTGCAGGATGGCCTGAGGTATGCAGGAGCTGCAGTTACTACTGCAGAAGAGGTAGTATGGGCAGACCTGATGCCACCTGGGACATCTGCCCAATGGGTGGAGCTGATGACCCTCCCAAAACCTCCATGGTACCTGAGAACCTGACCATTGTCTATTGCCCAGGGCACAAGAGAGGGGATGGACCTGTTCTCAGGGACAACAGACTGGCAGGTAAAACCACCAGACAGGTTGCACTCCAGACTACTGTAGTTTTTGCACATGTGCTAGTGGACCATGGGGCACCTGGATATGTTAAGGAAGATCTTTTCTGGATTGAAACCCTCCCCATGACCCAGTGCACAGATGGGTGGTAGAGAGCTGCAGACAGTAAAATCATCTTGTCTGAGCATCTAGGAATGAAACTGCTTACCAAGAACTGCCAATCCCCTCCTGTGGGAACACGAAGAATACAGGACTTTCTTGTAAACATTGTCATCAACTGCAAAGCTTGTCAGCTCACCAGTAACTTTGCTAACCCTAGAAACCCTGGGTATCAACTCAGGGGGAAGAAGTCTGGAGCCTCCTGGGGAGTGGGCTTTATTGAGATAAAACCTGTCAAGTATGGTTACAGGTATCTTCTAGTTTTGTTATACACTTTTTTAGGATGGACAGAAGCCTTTCCCACAAAACATGAAACAGCACAGGTGATGGCAAAGAAGCTACTTGAAGACATCCTGCACAGGTATGGATTTCCAACCATGATAGGGCCAGACAATGGACCACTTTTTGTGTCCCAGGTAGGTCAGAGTTTATCCGCCTTTCAGGGGAGTGATCAAAAATTATATTGTGTATAGAGACCCCACAGTTCAGGACAAGTAGACATGATAAACTGCACTCTAAGTGGGGCCTAATTAAATTGACCTTGGAAGCTGGGTGGCTCCTTTTGCCTTATATGGCACCAGAAATCCCCCTTATCAGATGAAACTAACCCCATTTGGATTTATGTTTGGAATCTCTTGTCTCACCATCTCTAACCTCCAGATGGATTTGCTGGCAGATGTAGATGACCAAGATCTTCTCAATGCTACACAAAGAGCCCAGTGGACATACAAGGAAGTGTGGCCCAACCTCAGGGCCCTCTATAAATCTGATGTTGCCCCTGACAGCTTTCAACTAGGGGACTGGGTCCACCTTAAGGGACATCGCCTAGGTTCCTTGTAACCCGCCAGACCAGCAAAGCCCTATACACTCAAGGAAGATTTCCAGAGTGAAGGATGGAAAGATCCAAACAAGCCCCTGAAGGTGGTAGCATGACTCCTACTGATTTTTTTTTTTCTGAGGACTGAGTCCTTGGGAAGTACATGGACTCCTTGGACTCTGACCTAAATGGAACTAGAGACAGGATAATTCCATGACTGGAACTCTCAAGAACCAGTCAGAGGGGGAAATGTAAGGACTTGGATTCATTTTCTCATTGATATCTGGGGGCAGGGCCCAGATCTGCAAGTGAACTCTGCAGCAGCCACTAGATTAAAAAGTTGGATTCGCGCCAGTTGATGCTGTACCTTACCCCTTTGCCCAGTCCTGCAATGCCAAGGTGTGTCACATCTTGCTTACATATGTTTTGCTTTAAAGACCCTCCCATAAGGGCTCAGGGTGCTTAGCCTTTCTGCTGCTGTGCTGGAATTAGCCTATTGACACAGGTTCATGGGAACCTGTATGTAACCTGTATGTAACAATAAAATTCTCACTCTTTACATCGTGTCCAGCCTCCCTCATGGAAATTCTTAATTGCGGGCATAACTTTATTAGTATCTTACAGGTCTTAACTCATTTGGTTCCCTCAATATGTTAACATGTACATTCACAAATCAGAATACAGACAAAAAGACTTACTGATACAATGAATGTCTCACAGCTTGTAAATGCAACACAATGTTAACTAATGGAGATAACTTCAAAGTTTATATGTATAGAGAAATTTCATGATGCTCATAGCCTTAGACTTGACAGGATTCAAGAATTCCCTACAGAAAAAGCAATTAATTCAAGGCATTTGAGGTTTCTACCAAACACTATTGTTTGGTCAACTGAGCAAGAATTTCTACCATAGCAGCAAAGGAATTGTTTCAGAAAAGAGAAACTTGTAGCAGGAATTCAGATTGTAAGAAAGGCTTACATATCAGAGAGAGGAAAACACCACAGTCAATTCTCACACAACTATCTTGCAATTCTTTCAGCCTTGCTCCTGGTCTCTTCTGCTCTGCTGGATTTCTATGAGGCCTTAAATACCCTTCTAGTCAGCTGTATCCCATCGAGATTAGGATTAAAAGTGTGAGCTATTCTATTTTGTAGCTAGCCTTGAACTCACAGAAACAGAGGAAGTTCTGACTCTGGAGTTATGGGATCAATGGCATGGGTCACCACTCCCTGCTTTCCCTGTGCTGGGATTAAAGGTGTGTGCTATTAAATCCCAAATGTTTGTCCTTGTACTCAAGGGTCAAGAATTTCCTGAGCTGTCTGCCTAGTTTTACTAAATATGTAACAAATCACCACAAAAACTTCTATGTGCAAGTCAGTTTTATAGAGCTTTCCTTAGATTCTCTGCAGCCCTGTGAAGCATTATTATCTCCATCTTAAGAAAAGGAAACAGAGACTTGTGCGTATTAAGTTACTTGCATTCACTGAAATGGAGAGAGAAAGTGTCGGTGGTTCTCCCTCCTAAATCATCTTTCTTATGAATTTAAACGTATTTTTAATAATTTATTCATTGCTTGTAATGTTCATACATTTACACAATGTATTTTGATTCTATCCATCCACCATTACCTCTCCCTAGTATTCCTACCCCATCACCCTCCCAGAAAAGGAGCAAAATAAACTTTTCTCCCCAAGACACTTAAGAGCTTCTAGGCTGTCATATAACTGGATAGTATAAATTTGGATTCAGAATAGGAAAGCTTCAACCTACACCATAGTCAGAGACTAGGCAGCACTGTGGGCTCTGGATCTCGACGTAGAATGTAGTATCTCTAAAATATCATACTGTAATGTTTTAAAAGGCAAGAAATACACTGTATCAGAAACAATGACAATCAGTAAATCAAGAGTCATGGCAATAAAGAAGCTGTCTGTGCAGACAAATAGCCCTTCATTCATGGATAGCGAAAAATCAATAAAACCCTGGCAGAGATCCAGATGAGACAGCAGACAAGTCAGAGTTCCTGGTGAACAACATCTCTGTAGCAGTGACCCTTGGATCTTACTATTAAGATAAGGGAAAGTTTTAGACACTTGACTGACAATTGACAGCAAATACACTGATAATCTAAACATGAAAGGTTACTACTTAAGTTACCTATCTATGGCTGTGATATGACACCATGATCATGGCAACTTATAGAAGAGAAGAGCTTATTTGGGGATTAGGGTTCCAGAGAGATAGGACTCTCCACCATCACAGTGAGAAAGGCTGGCAGCAAGCACTGGGCATGGCAGGCAAGAGCAGCTGCTCACATACCAAACTTCAAAAATGAAACACAGTGTAGATCCAAAATGGCTCATTCTGAAAACCTGTTCCCAGTGACATGCTTCTTCCTGGTCTACAAGAAATTCAAAGAGATAAAACTGATATGATAAAGGACTCACTAGATTTGCTTAGGAGACATTAAGTCACAATAATGGAATTTAGCTAAATGCCCCCAAGATAAATGATGTGCTCACCAGGGCCTGTAAAGAGATAAGGAAAATTTAGTATGCTAGAATGTAAATGTTTATTCACCAGGACTTTCCAGCCATTAAGCCCATCTGCCAAGACACAAAGACATACCTCTAATAGGGTTGGGGGGGACTTTTAGAGGAACAACCATCTTATTAGGTCCAGGTATGCCTTTAAGTCCTCTATGCTCTTATCAAGAAAATCATAATTCTGCCAAGAGGAAAAGATGACCTTCCTGAGTAACAACTATTCAAACAAGCACAACACTGGTTTACTTAAAGTCATTCTGGCAATATGTAATATCTTTGCTGTGTAAATCTCCAATTGGCCTAAAAGGCCAGACTTGCTGTCTCTGGTCTTTCTTAAAATTGTTCAAAGTGGAACCTTGGGCAGGACCTGAAAAAGACTGAAGAATGACAGTGTTTGTGGAGTGTCTGGAGTGTGTTTAAGTCAGTAAAGTCCTCTGTTCAATGCTGATGCTTATCAGCATTTTAGCCCATCTGCCCAGGACTTAAATGAGGGTCTTTCCTTCATCTCTAAGTGTTCCGAGTGTCTTCTCATGGAGAAATTTCTATTACACTTTATACCATGCTCTCTACATCAGCCCAAACAGAGCTACCATATGGAGACCAAACACTCAATGCCCAAGATTGTGGGTGCCATTTTATTCAAACCACCTCACTCACTAATTTATAAACATTTTCGCTGGGATTATTATGCATCTGCAATGATGACCATTTATGGCCTCAGATTTTACAAAACAAAATATGAGAAAACCAATTTATTTCTGAGATTGCAGGCATATCTACAGATAAAAATTCAAAACTGTTTATCTAAAATAGCCCCCAGAACAATACACAAGACAGACCTGGTATTTTCTCCCTTTTAGCAGGGAAAGAATACTGAGGAATAATAGTTCTAATTTTTTTCTCAAGATTTGATCTATTTAGTATTGAAACTACATATTAAAATGACCATTATTTTATAACTATATAAAATAAAGCATATATCAAACATTGCATTAAGATAGATGAGCAGTATGATCTTGTCATTTTAAGTTAAAGGACACTGTGAAATGGCACAGGATTCCAGTAGGCTTCACACTGCTTATTTTCCTGTTAACTCATCTTACAAGGAGTTTCATGTGGTCATCTTATCCTAGGATTCATGTCATGGTTCTGTGTTCTTATGTTCTTTCTTCCTAAAGCAGTGGAAAGGAGAACATTGCAGAAAAGATCACCAGTGTCATAAAATACTCAAACCTGAAACAAGGTAGAGAGGTGTCTAGGCTTCCCTGTAACCAGCCTATGTAGGTATTCCACCCTAGCAAGGAGCTGATGCTGGCCTCATATCTTCCATTTGTGTGGCATGCCCTGACCCACAGCCCTACTGAGCCTGGAGTTGCCCCACACTCCCTGACTTCAGGAGTGTCTGGGAAGGAGGAAGCTGCAATAGGCTGTTCCTACTGCTTCCCTAGTTCATGTCTCAGAACTGCCAAAGGACAATGCTGTGATTCTTCTTTTATTCTGACAATTAAAGTGAGATGACTGAAGTTTTCATGTCTTAAACAAAAGGCAGCAGATAAGTCAAATCAACATACATTCTAGGAATACTTTATATTTGGAAGTATTTTGTGAAGAAATAAAGGAAACTTCTTTAAGTCTTTGGAAGTGAGGAGGGAAAGTTTATAGCCAAGGGAAATCCAAAGGCTCCCACTTATTACACAGCATCTGTGGGAGCAGACTGCAGAAAGGTAGAGCAAACCAGGGAAGCATCTCTCTGAAATATAATTTGAGCAAAGTTGAGAACCTATCTGATGTTTTCATATTCTAGAACAATGTAATGGAAAAAAAGTAAATGTATAAATAATACTAAGTCAGGTGGCATTTGCGGTTGAAAGATCTGTCCGTTTTCTCTTTATTGAGTTGGAGACTCAGACCATTTTCTCTTCATAGATTTTGTGTCTTCTGCTGACTTGGTTATGCTTATTGGACTCTATTTTCTGCCAAATCGGCAATAACAACTTTTGCTCCAATTACCCTAGCAAGCTCCCACAGCAAGCACTCTGGCTCTCTTTCTGCCCTGAATTTGATCCAACTCCGCAGGGCTCTTTGTGAAAAGAGAAAGCTGATCTCATCATCTTACATGTCATTGTCTTCAACTATTCATAATGTATAATAACAGTAAGAGTATGCTGTTACCATGGATGTCCTTATTCCTGAACATGTGAGGTGTGTTCACATACAGTAACTATTCATCAAGGAAGAAATTCCCAGAGCTAGACTCTAATTAAATAGAATTATAATACAAGTACAAAAAGCCATCAGTTTGGCAATGAAGGCAGAAAGCGATGAACTTATGCTCCAACATCTCCTGGAAGAATCTGGTCTAGTAGGGAAAGCAACAGTACATGAGACTAACCCATTAGACCCCTTCTTGGATAGTTACCAAATACTCCTCCTTGTCTGTAAGTCTCAAGTTTCTAATCTACAACAAAACAATGACATTTATCTCAATGAAAAAAATTCTCAAGTCCTCTTTTATTCTAGTACTACTGTAAAGGAAGAATTTTTAAGGCAGAGTGTGATGACATACATATGCCCTTAATCTGGTGCTCAAGAGGCAGAGGTGAGAACAGGCATATCTGTGAGTTTCATCCTAGCCTGGCTTACATATTAAGTTTCAGATCAACCCAAGCTACTTTAAGTGAGATCTTGTCTCAAAAAGATTATTTAACTTGTCTTCATTATTTTTCTTATGGTAACTATTTTATAGTATTTTTCATTGTAAAATGGCAAATGCCACTTTCAGAATCATAAGCAAGCCCTGCAAGTTTCTGTCTGAGACTGCAGCTACCAAACAAGGGAACCTGTACCTATGGGGCTGACAATGAACATAGAGAGCAGGGCCCTGATGGCTTCACTAGACAGAGGTAAAGGGAGAAACAATTACTCTATGATCCTAGTGAGCTTTAGTCTATCTGATAAGTGAGGCTCAAGTTCAAAACTTCCTGTAGCTGGTTTATTTTTTAATTTTTAAAAGATTAGTTTTTAACTCTTGTGTGAATGAGTTAAGAACTCATTGGGAAACATGGCCACAATAAAAAGGCCCGGTTCTGGGCTGCTACCAAGGACTATGTCTGGGGTGATGCTACTGAAGTCTGGGTCTATGTTAAGGTCCGTGGCTCATATTGCCACCGAGGGCCATGTGGCTGCTTAGAGTCAGGTTAGCCACCTGCTTCTATGTTGGTGGCCAAGCGATATGTTGCCACTGGGATCATGCAAGTCTGAGTGGCCTACCTACTGACAATGTTGTGATCTGGGCAGAGGTGAAGCTGAGGGCCATGTCTGGGTACATGGCCCTACTGCAGCCATGGTCTGTGTTGATGTCTGAGGTTCCTGCTACCATTGAAGACCACATGGATGCCCAACATCTATGTTACTGGGGCTGCGTTAGTATCTGAGGGCCATGCTGCCATTGAGGCCATGGCAATCTGAGTGGCCTCTGCTACCACCTGAGCCAGTGGTGGCATCCAGACCCAGCTACTGTCCAAGACCATGTTTGGGTTCCTGGTCCTGCTGCAGCCAGGGTCTGTACTATCCCCAGGGTTTGTATGAAGATCAAAGGTGAGGATCATGCCTATGGCCTTGTTGGTGTCCTGAGGTCATGCTGCCACCAGAACCATCCTGATTAAAGTAGCCTGTGCCTCTACCTGGGGCCAGGATGTCATTCAGGCTTAGACTGCTGCTGAGGTCTGTGTCTGGGTCCATGATGTTATTATCTCAGAGAGCAATGGGAACCATGTGTGATGGACTCGGAGGGCCATGCTGAGCCCGCCCTGCACTTTGCTGATCCTGAGAAAGTGGGCTCTGCCCTTTGTTGCAGCAAGAAAGCTGGCCCCAGATTCTCATGGGAGAGCTGACCCTACACACACATACACACACACTCAGAAGAGGTGATCCACCCCTCACCATAGGGAGGGCTTACCCTGATGCCATAGGCTTAAGAGAGCTGGCTCTTCCTTTCATTTGAGGAGGATCACCTCAGAGGCTTGGACTGACCAGCTCAGCTACCACCAAGGCCTACAGCTAGGTCTTGTGTTGACCCACCCTAACATCTACCCCATCTAAGAACTGCTGGAGATCATGAAGGCACTGACTGGTCCTGTGGAAAGATGCCATCAGGAGTTCCATGACTAGGGGCAGTCTCAGGATATTGGAGAGTAGTTTCTGTGAATATTCAGTGATGATGGTGTACCAGAAACCAGGGGCCTTGAACCAGATCAGTGACTCGGTGTAATGAACATTGGACAAAATGGTGTACTTTGTGACACACTGAAGTTCCCAATGCCACCAGGATGAAGAAAGAGGTGTGAGGCAGCAAACATGAAGAAATGAACAAGTTTTTGTTTTGTTTTTTGTTCTTTTGGTTTTTTGTCTTTGTTTGCTTTCTTGGTTGTTTTGATTTAGTTTGATTTTTTTTTTTCATTGAAGGGCTGCAGGCAGAATTATGGAGGATCTAGGACAGAAACAGAATTGTGGTGCATGCTGTGAAATTCCCAAAGATTCAATAAAGAAATTAAGTTAAAATACACACATATATAATGAATATATAAAATTATATATAATATATAAAAATGAGGCATCTATTCAAAAAACAAGCTAGAGATTGTTGGGAGATTTCCTACATGAACATAGAACCAATCCTTTTCAATTTATAGAAGTCCAATTCTGTCCTTGACCATGGAGCTTACAATGAGTTTTAGGCAGAATGCGTGGTAATAGGCGATCATGCACAATGGTTACTGGGAGGGGTGTGGAGATCCAAGCCTCTTCACCTCTGGCTCTGAATTAAGCTTGACTTGTGCTTCAGTAGTCTCTCTTACACTCATTGGGCACTTAGGCTGAGTTCCTACTGCCACGGTTAACATCTCCTGCTTCTCCCAGTCCATTCCCTCCTTGCTGCTTATCATTCTACTCAAGTCATTTTCAAATTCCTCCCCTCTGAACAAACCTATACTTATTCCATGATTGGACAGAGGCATAATCACATCATGTTTATTCATTTATACTTACTGAGTAGATCTCTGTTTGGGGAAATGAACACTTTTGATTTCTCCATCATCGATAAGAAATGAAAATTTGAGCGGGTTGATTTCATCATAAATGCCCATTACTATCTCTTGATTGAGTGACTTGAATCAATGTAAATGTATATGTGGATGCACATTCATGCATACAAGCACACAGAGCAGTTTTATGTTAGGAGAAAAATAAATTATTAAAATGTATTGTCTCCTTAGGGTTTACAATGTCTACAGATGAGTGTAGAGTGTATTTGCTTTCTGGCATTCATGTATGTTTATATAAATATGTGAAAAACAGAGAAAGAGAATAAACGTAGTTAGAGTATTTTGGAGTTCAGAGTTTTCTTTTGTGCATTTTCCTTTTCATGACCTTCAATAGTCCTCCAAGTGTCTAGGAGATTGGAATGCATTTTAGAAAGACAGAGGAAGAAAAAAGCAAGGCAGTGTCCAGCATCCAAAGCTCCTAAGACTCCATAAAAGGGTACCCAGCCTAAGCACCGGGCACACTGGGAAGGGAGCATGTTTTCCCATCCTGTCTCTCTATAGCACACTTCCAATGGAGCTGACAGCCCATTCATTCTCTTTGTGTTGTCTACAGCTCAGAGATTTTATCACTGCCCAAGGCGTGGAGATTCTAGGTCTCTAATGTAAAAGGAAAATGTGGTTTGGGGACATGAAAGAAAGAGAGCTCTTTTCTAATCCAGAAATGGATAGAAGAGCAACTAAGGGGCAGAGCATGAACTGTTCAAATACTTGGGGTTCTGAGTGGGTTCCATTTAAAAGGAAGTCTTCACTGAGTAAACAGATTTCTGCTCCTAAGGAAAAACAAAGGTCATGCTTTCTTCAATACCCTTTGGACTCTTTAAAGGATAAACAAACAAACAAAAAAAATGTCTCCAAGGGTCTGGCTGTCCAGTCTGCCAGGGTTGACAAGATGTGACTGCAAACAGGGTCAGTGGCCAAAAGGAATGGCATGCGAAGATGGCAGAAGGAACAGGTCAGGGGGAAGCAATGTTAAGAAAGAGATGCGGAGCATCACTAGGCAAAGCCATTACTGCCTGTGCACACAGCAGTCCAGCAGGGAAGCAGCCACCAGACTGAGAGCCTGGAAAAGTCAGGAGATCCTGGGCTCCATGATTCCCAGAAGTTATTCTCTTGGCAGGAGACAGACGAATGACTCATAAAGAAAACAGAGACAAAAATTTAACTTTGTATCCCATAATTTACCTTTATGGACTAAAATGTTATTATTATTTTTTCTTATTGACCATTGGTACAAATTTGTAAGGAAACAATCCCTTTAAACAAAATGAAACAATAACATTTCCTTTGTTAATCTAGCTCATCATAAATGCTGGCTGTCTAAATGCCTAGGGGACTAGAATTTATTATAGAAAAACAGAAGAGAAACAATGAGACATACTATATGTGAGCTCCAAAGCAGCCACATCCCCAGCCCCAAAATGGCAGTTCTTGTGGCAATGCCCTAAAAAAGTACCTTGTCCAGGGTAAACAGAGGTGGAAAGGAGGGTTTCTGTTTACCAGGAAATCCACCCCCACTTAAACCTTCCAAGAAGGTCAGCTAGTTCCCAGTCAATTGTAACGGCCTGTACTAGTCCAAGACAGCCCCTGCTCTGTGTACCCTGTTGAATATCATATAAAATCTTCTTGCTTTTTCTCTGGTTATGCTTCTCTCTGATCCCAGAAATCCTCTCTTTCTCTCCAGGGAGTGGTCCAGTTTGGTACTTTCACTGTACAATATAAATTAAAGGATCGTATGACTAATGTTGATTTAAAAGAAAGCAGTTTGGGAGTCAAAATTGAAGAATTCCCCTGCCATAAATGCAATGAAGAAGCGATGCTTATAGTTCATCTTTAAAATCTCTCTTGCTTCCATCAAAAAAAAAAAATGCTGAATGCAACTTTCAATATTTTAAGAATAAATCCTAAGGTCTTATTAATATCAGAAAGCATTATGTATCCCTCCTACAAGAGGGTTGTTCCTCTCACTCTGTTGCACTGAGCTATGACCATAGCATTTGCTCTGGCCAGTAAAAGTGGAACTTAGTGTCATCTCTTACTTCCATTAAGACATTTAAGAAATAGCTCACTGGTTACCATTTGGATTATTTTCTCTGACGATAACTATTGATTCAATTTGTAGATTGTATCTAGCTGTCCTCTAATTCATTTCACTTCTGACTTTCATTACCACAGTTTACAAAGACCCCAGGGTTTACAAGCTCAATCCCACAAGATTTCCCATATCAGATGCTGATCCTAAGGTCTAACATAGTTGTGTTTCTGATCAATGAACTATAACTTACATTTCTCATGATCCCTCTCCTCAAGTACAGTAATTGGTTGAAAAGCTCACAGAGAGCTGGGGTACAAACTACTATATATATATGGGTTTATTACAAAAAAAAGACAACAAGGAACAATGAAATGGAAGCTTTCTGTGGTTGGGGTGCAGAATGTTGATGCACTCAGTAGGGTCACCTTCCCCCAGTGCCTCAACCACCATCCCCAAAGCTTTCCCAGCCCCCCCTTATTCAATGGCTTTTATAAGTTCAGTCAGCTCTAGGGTCACTTCTTCTTCCTGAAGGTCCATGGTCAAATTCCCAGCTGGTTGACCTCTACAGAAGCTACTGAATAAGGATGGAGCTGGTGACCTTATTGAGACACGTGTTTCATCATGGTGCTCCAGGGTTCCCACACTGAGCAGAGCCCCTAGCTAACCCAAATGAACAGTTATCACAGGTGAAGCTCAACATTTAAACCGCTGAATTCGAAGCTGGTTGCTTCTCTAATACGACCTGGTCAGTTACAATGAATGTTCATCAGAAACATAGTCTTGCAGCATTTTTATGCTTTTAATTAATTCAAAGAAATGTTCCAAGATGGAGTAAAACCATTTCTGTTTAGCTCAAATGTTAAAATTGTTACAGTAGGCTATTGAACTACAGTTATGCCATCTCATGGAAGTGTTCCTAGGAATACTTATTAAGTGCTAAAACTATCTTGGGTAAAACTGGTCTCTGGTCACTTAGACCAGCCATAAATTCCTAAGATAAACTTGTCTCTGGTCCTTCCCTAAATTCCTGTGCAATGTGACCCTGAGCTAAAGGGTAACTGCCTCATCATTCAGCTGTTATCACTCAAGATTGTAAACAATGCCTGATTGTTGCAGATTTCTAGAGCTGCCTTTTTTTTTATACAGGTCACAATTTTGAACCAACTGCAGGTAGTGGCTGTTTCCGTTTGATCTGTTTGGGATAGTCAATCCACAGTAACAAAGACTTCATTGGACTTATTCAGGCCTCAGGATTTTTCCTGAGGTACCTCATACCATTGTAACATCTTGAGGAAACTTATTCATGTATAAGAAGAGTATAAAAATCAAGTTTGAAAACATTCTGCACATAGTGAGTAAATAAGTTTCAATGTTCTGTGCAAAATACTTCTCAAGGAACTTCTTCATGGAAGACCACAGAACAGTAAAGCAGTTGGGCAGAAAGTGCAGCCATGGAACTCTAAAGGGAAAGGCAGGATGTTAGCTCAGGATTAATGACACTTCTTCAGAAGCAGACTTTTATCAGAACAATTGGAGGACTGGAAGTCTCTCCAAGGAAGTAAAAACTGTGCACACAGTTGCAGAGAGCTTAAGGGCCTCAGGGGGCGGGGCTTCTGGGGAAGATTCCATCTGTAGGTCAGTTACCAGCAATCTCAAACAAAATGGTAAATGGGGGAAGGAGGATCTGAGGATAAGACCTGCTGATCTTCCTATCAGAAGCATCAGGGATTCTGAGAAGCTCAGGTATTATCAGTCAAGTCAGCTTTCCAGCCCACCTGAAACTGTCATTGACCTTTCAAGGGGATCTCAAGCTCTAGGTCACCCTGGACTACATAGTGAGACTTTGTGATGTGGGAAGTCTTTTTGTGCTCTGTGAATATACTTGATTACCATTTGTTACTTTAAAAGGCTGTTCGAGCCTATAGAAAGGCAGCTTGAAGGCAGGTTGGGAACCCAAACATAAAGGAAAAGGACAGAATCAAGGAGATGCTTCAGGCTGCCATGCACAAGGCAAGATGTAATGAAATACAGGTAAAGCCACAGAGCTACATGGCAATACCTAGGTTAATAAGAATGGGTTGAGTTAAGTTGTCAGAGCTAGTTGGTAATGAGTCTGAGCCATAGGCCAAGTAGTTTATAATGAATATAAGCCTTTTTGTGATTACTTGGGACTAAGCACCTGTGGGACTGTGGGTCTAGACCTCAGGCTAGGTCAGACCAGAAACAGCAGGCTACAGCCTTACTTCCAAACAAATAAAAATTAATCAGGGTTGGTAGTGGTGAATTTTTTTTTCAGTTTTGTGAGATGTGAATTAGAGAAAAAAGAGGACCTGAGGGACTGGCTCAGGGGGTAAAGTGTTTGTCTTACAAAGATGAGACCCAAGTCCAGACCTGCTTCTATATAAAAACTAGGCACAGTAAACTGCGACTGTAACCCCAGTGCAGGAACCACAAGACAGGAGACAAAGAATCCCTAGAGCACCAAGGACAGCTGGCCTAGACCATTTGCTATAACCAACAACACCCTGTTTCAAGTAAGGTGGCAAGGATTAACAGCTGGGACTATCTTGTAACACCCACAAACATGCCATGACACACAGCACACACACCCTCACACCCAGCACATATATAAAAATTGGCAGATAAACACAACTCCAGATCACTTTGTTTCTTTGCTCACATCTATGTGAACTTGCCCTAATTATTTTGAAGTAACCCCACCCACAGTATCATTTGTGATATAATCACTTTTGTACATGCTCCAAAGAGACACCAAATTTCCTTTAAACAAAGGAAAAATGAACAATTAAAATTCTGGTTCTCATCCTGTTTCCCTGAGTGGTAATCATATTTCCATAGTTTATGACACTGATATTGACACAAGTCAGTACACTGACCATAACTGGTGATCTATCTATCTCACGTCTGTTTGGCTCTGATCATCTCCTCACATCTTTCCTTGTAGATGTTAATACTGCTGAACAAACAGAACCCTCTCCCCAGCTAGCCTGGAAAGTTCAACTCTCCTAAATTTATTTCCTTTTTGTTTGTTTTGACAGACTCTCTCTTCTTAGCCCTGACCAGACTATAACTTCCTATGTAGACTGGGCTGGCCTCAAACTCACAGAATCATCCAGCCTCTATATCCTAGGTGCTGGGATTAAAGACAGGAGCCACTATATCAGGCTTCTCCTAAATTTTTATGTGAGAAACTTCTATAGATCTATAGTTATTGTCTTGTTATATTTCTAATAGTTTTTTTTGAGGTCACACCATCAATTGAGCTAAAATATTTGCACAATGTTTTCTCTGAATTGAGTGTTTATATCCTACCCCACCCATTTTTATTATTCTTAGTAGTAATAGTGTCATTTTCATCATCATTACAGAAACAATTATTATAAAACTAACTTTGTAGTGTAAAAATTTATCAAGCTTTTCTTTAACTGTTTCTGAATTTGGGGGTCATACTTTGGAGAGTTTCCCCACATTGCCTGGAATTTACTGATATCATATTTCTACATGTCTGTGTCTGATCTACTTCTGATTTATTGAGATATTAATATAAGGAGTAGACCTTTTGTAGAAACTGCTGTTTTGAAATTTCAGCATCAGATGCTGAAGTCTAGCTATTATTTACTTAACATGTTGCCTGTGTTATGTACAGGAACCTGTCATTAGCTTTTCCATTTTGCTTTCTTTCTCCACCTACATGAGCCAGCACCACACTTTACTCACGGGGGCTTTACAGGCTCTTCTCACAGGTTGGGAATAGCTAAGCTGTTCTTTTTCATTTTCCTGTAAATAAAGGAGGACAAATAGCTGCAAGGTATTGTATACAGATCACAGTGGTTATGTAAA
Organism: Sigmodon hispidus; assembly: GCA_004025045.1. Taxonomy (NCBI): domain Eukaryota; kingdom Metazoa; phylum Chordata; class Mammalia; order Rodentia; family Cricetidae; genus Sigmodon; species Sigmodon hispidus. Next base: position 53,872 of record PVIH01003828.1, read on the forward strand.
GTATTTTTAGCAATAACTTATATCTCCATAACCCTGAGCCTTTCTGTTTATAAGCAGGGTGTGACTTCCTTCTGTGTTTACATCTTTCTGGTGCTTGATGATTTTCCTCCCAAGCCATCTTGTGATCACTTATTCAGTGACTGCCATCACAATACCTTTCCTATATTGTGTCTTCTGCACAGTTTTCTATTCAGTTACATTTTCAAAGTGATTTCTATTTGACATATGTGAATGTCTGAAGCTTTGGCATATGCAAATTTTCAAAGTTTTACTGACAGTAAGTTAAAAAAGCCCTGACACAGCATAGTGAGACAAGGGTCCTCCAAAGATTCCATTAACTTTTTGTTCTGTTGACCACCTACAGCTGGGTATGCAGCCTTCCCCTGTGAGATTCCCTTGGAAGAAATTAAATCTTCATTTGCAAATCATTATGTATTACAGATAGTTCCTACATTAGGAATGGGCATGTGTCCTCCTGTCCTTCCAGTTCTAGGACCCCATCTGGTGCAGACCAGTGCAGGATCTGTGCATGCTGCCTAAGTCTCTGCTTTTGTATATGAGACCATGTTGATTTAGAGGGCTGTGTTCTTGATGTCCTCCACTCACTTTGACTCTCAAAATCTTACCACATCCTCTTATGTGGGGTTCCCTGAGCCCTGAAGGGAGGGTTTTAATGAATTCATACATTTAGAACTGAATGTTCCAAGGCCTCTCACTCTCTGTATAATGTCTAGCTGTGTCAAATGTCAAATCTCTATATTTGTTTTTATCTATCTGCATAAAGAGGAATCTTCTAATGATGGTTGATAAGGCACTGATCTATGAGTATAGCAGAATGCCATTAGGAGTCATTTTATTCCAATGATTTGTTGTTGGTTTTTGTTTTGTTTAGAACAGTAGTATTTGGTTTTACCCTATGTATCTGGGCTAGCCAGTCACAGGTTCTTGGTCACCCATTGTCAGGTATGGGTTCCATCTCATGGTGTGGGATTTAAATTCAAACATATTTAGTTAGTTATTCCAACAAGTTTTTGAACAATTGCGCTGACATAACTTTCAGGCAGGACTTCATTGAAGATCAAAGTTTTGTGGTTGGATCCATGTTTATATTTTGCTTTTGGTATCACATATAGTACCTTCTAGTACATTGGAGTGAAGGCTCTAAGTAGGTACCAGTTTGACTTCTCTGAGCTAAGTGAGTTGTGAAGGTGTTGCCTTCAGCCTTAGGGCCCTAACATCAGTTTGTGGGTAACCACCCATAATCTTGGCAACATTCTGTGTTGTTTGGAGGTTCCTATGGGACCCCTTTGGACAACAACTTAATTAGATATAATTCAATCCTGATAATGGAAGCTTCATTTGGTGACAATAGATGGCTACCTGGGGCTCTGACTCCACATAATTTGGCAATTTCATTTAGATTGCCTTCATATATGTATGTATTTAGGGGAGCTTCTACTATATTAGATTTCTATACAACCCCTCAAATTAACTTTAATTTTAGCTGTCTCTCTGTAATTTGTCATGTGAGCCGCTCACCAATTTCCCTCCCCTTCCCCAATTAATCCTTACATCTCACCCCCATCCACTTATATCTTTCTATTCTATTTCTCCTTTCTAAGGAGATCTATCTCTTCCCCTACACCCTTACTCTATACCTAACCTCTATGATTCTATGGATTGTAGCTTAAATCCACATATAGGCAAGTACACACCACATTTGTCTTTCTGGATTTGAGTTTCTTCACTCATAATGATTTTTTTCTCGTCCTATCTATCTACATGCAAATTTCATCTTGTTAATGGCTGAGTAATACTCCATGGTGTAAATGGATGGCATTTTCTCTATTCATTCTTCTGTTGAGAAACATCTAAATATTATCAATAGAGCAGTAATGAGCAGAGTTGAGCACATGTTTTCATTATAGAATAAAGCACCCTTTGGGTATATACCCAATAGTGGTACTGCTGAGTCTTGAGGCAGACTGATTCTAATAATGCCATCATTTGGTTATGAAATTTTGTCACATACATTTTCTGAATTTATGGAAATAATTATATTATTTTTCTCATAAACTATAAAAATATGGTGGCTTGTGTAAATGGATTGCTTAGGGCTGATCTTCCACTTATTTTTGGAGGAACATTATCTAATCATGATCATAGTTTGTTTTTTTGTTTATTTGCTTGCTTTTTTGGACAACGTCTTACTATATAGCACTGGCTGCCCTAGAATTTGGTATGTAGACCAGGCTGGCCTCAAATTCACAGAGCTCTACTTGCTTCTTCCTTCCAAATGCTGGAACTAAAGATATGCACCACCATGATGGTTTGAATAAGAATGTCATCCATAGACTTTTGTTTGAATGCTTCATCACTAGGGAATGACACTATTAGGAGGTGTGGCCTTGTGTCACTGAGTAGAAACTTAGAGGTTTCAGTCCAGACCTAGTGTCACTCTATCTGCTGCCTGCCCATCTTGGTATAGAACTCTCAGCTCCTTCTCTGACACCATGTCTGTCTGTATGCCACCCAGCTTCCCTCCATAACGACAATGGACTAATCCTCTGAACTGTCAGCCAGCCCCAATTAAATGTTTTTCTGTATAAGAGTTGCCATGGTCATGGTGTCTCTTCACAGCAATAGAAACCATAACTAAGACAATCACAATGCCTCTCCCTGGACAAAATGTCTTGAATGTAATGAACTTTATGGCTGATACTATAAAATCTACACAAAACTTATTTTATGTTTTAATTATTTTAATTTGGGGAACACTATTGTGAACATGGTATTAAAAATGTTCAGAAATTTTCATCTGTTTTAATATTCCAATTTACTTAAATTGGGATTTCCTTAACATTTGTATAGCTATCTTCTAAAGCCCTCTGGTACGGAGGCGGGATGAGCTTTCATTTCCCCATTTGTTCCAGTGATACAACCTATTTACATTTTCTGTCTATACTAAATTTGCTAGGTTGTAATTTGCTTTAAAATACTCAACAGTTTCTGTAATATTTTCAGGAGATTGTTCTGGCCACAAAGATTGGCACTCATGCTATAGCTGAGGTTGGAGTTGTTTCCTGCTTGGAGGCTTCTTTCCTGCTATGATTAAATACAATAATCATCATAGGAAGAAGCCTGAATTCCTCTCCCAGAGTGCATAGGAAAGACCACATAGGAAAGAACTAAGGTACCACCAGCTCCTCAAGCTGCTATCCATCAAACAAGAGAGTAAGGCTGCATCCTATTAAACAGTGATGCCTTACCACAGAGCACCCAACAAAGGACAGCCAAGCCAGCCCCAATGAGGAAGAATATCCAGCCAACCTAAGAAAGACAGCTATAACAAATTCATATCAAATATAAAATTGATAACTTGGGGTAGTTTGCAACAAAGCACAAACTAATTGATAGGAAAAAAAAACATTAAGACAAATCACAAAATTCTATTCTCCTATCTAAATAGAGAAGTCATGTGAATAGACCTGCCCAAGAATCCTGGAGAGTTAGTCCTGACTGGCATCTACAGCCAAACCTATCCTGGAAATGTTCCCACCCCTTGCCCCATCAGAAAACAGAATTCTGCCTGAGAACTTTTGATGGACTTTGGGGCTGGCATCATAAGTCTTCTCAATTCTCATGTACATTCAGTCCTTGGAAATTGATATGAATTGTACTCCTTCAAAATTTGTAGTAAGGTTATTTAACCTTAACCCTAACCCTAAATGCTTCAGGCACCAGGTTTGCTTCTCCACACCAGGAAAAAAAATTGTATATTAAAGCCCTCTACCCCAATGTCTGTGATTGCTACTGTATTTTGAGACTGGATCCTCACAGAAAGATGGTTACTGTAAAATGAGGTAATTACAGCCAGACTTACCATCATAGGGAGGAAACTGAAACAGACCTACACAGAGAGAAAACATGTAAGGTCATTTGGAGAAAACAGTTATCATCCAGCCAAAGAGGGATATCCTGAAAGAAACCAACCTGCTAATGGCTTAAAATTTGGCTTTCAAACACCAGAATAAGCTCTGGGTTTAAGTCAACCAACTAACATGCTCTGTCTCAGAAACCCCAGCCAATGTATAATTGCTGAACAGGAAAGACATGTACATTTATGATGAATAAAACCTAAGTATGGTTCTGGCCTCATGGTACTACATGCACACCCACTTCCCTTTCTCCACACATGTAAACAAAGAATAGATAGTCATTTTACATAAAAAATCAATTTCAATAAGCAAAGTATTACTTGCACACATTTTTCTGAAAATCAATAGAAAAAGTTGTAGTGGTAACAAGAGATGGTAGTAATAGTCATAGTAAACATGTTAAGGAAAACTGAAGTTGGTTTCTGAGCACAAACCCTTATTCCACACTGCTCTGGTAGACCTATATTGCTTTAAGCCACTGGGTTTGTGGTTTATTCCTTCTAATAGCAATAGGGCAGCACAGGGAGACATGTCTCATACCAACCTGATCCATAGCATCTCAAACCAACCTGATCAACAAACGTTATTTTTAGCTTTCTGAATTTGGTGCAATTTTTTCCATTAACTCTGTCCTACAGATGGAAAAACTGATGTTCCGAGAATATCACCTAAAAGATGTTTGTAAACCCCAAGGCTAGTTTTAGGCAAGGGCCTAATTTTCCATACTCTCTCTTCCAGTAAGAGCAAATGTGTTTTTTGATCTTTTTTTTTAAAAAAAAAAAAAAGAAAAAAAAAACCTTACTCTTCTTCAGTTCTTAATCAGGAAGAGTAAGTGCAATGTTACAGCTTCATGTAACATGATTTCTAAGGTTAGAAATGATTTTACAGCTTGCCCTAAGAGGACGATAGACCTATAATCAGTGTTAGATAAATTATCTTTATCTTTCCCAGAAATTACTATAATCAAAACTGTTCTCATGTCTCATTGGTGCTGACCTGCTTTTTAATGGCTTGTACTTCAAACTTGAGCTCAGAAAAATGGAAAATAGAGACAAGTACATTGGCCGTGGGGATTTCCAGGTTACGTAGTGCTGACAGTTTTATGCTCATAGAGGTTTTTTTTTAATATATCGTAAAATAACATAAATTTTTACTTTCACAGATTACTCAGGTTGTAGTGGATGTAAGAAGCTCAAATTACTGTAGAACTTAATATAAGATATGATAACTCGAGGCTAGCTTTAAAAATAATTAAAGAATCATTTAAATACTGTCAACCATATTAAAATGTTCTGAAGAGGTTGTATCGTCTGTGTCTCCCTTATTGAATCTGAAAGCTTTATACATCATAAGGTGTAAGAACAGCAGATTAATCTATGGCACACGGGAGGTCACAGGTAGACCAAGATGTGACTAGAGGCTGGAAAGGACAAGGAGTGAGTGCTCTTCATTTCCTAGGTGGACTGTCATACCACATTTGCCAAGCCCCATGACACTGATGAGATACTCCAGAATTCTGAGATGACAAATTTGTGTTGCTGTAAGCCACTAAGTTGATGGTTGTTTCAAGAGCAATAGGTAATTAACCCAACCACTGAGAGATAAATCATACACTAAACAGATGACAAAAAAAGAAAGAGTCTGAGTTCTCACGCACTGGAGAGTAAATAAGAATTGTCAATATTGGGGGCAGACGTGAGGAGTGTGGGAAACATGCCCTGTGGGTTAGTTTTGGTGAACTTGATACAAAACAGTCACTGCAGAAAAGGGATTTTAATTGAGGCATTGTCTCCATCAGATTGGCCTCTGGACATCTCTGTGGGGCATTTTTTTTTTTTGATTGATGATTGATGTGGGAGGGCCTGGTATGTTCTTGATTGCTGATTAACATGAGAGGACCTAGCCCAGTGTGAGTGGTAGACCATCTAAATATATGGGTCTGGGCTGTATAAAGAAAGCACACTGAGCAAGCTATAAAGAGCAAGAAGTAGGTAACAGTCCCCTGTGGCCTCTGCTTCAGTTTCTCTCTCCAGGTTCCTGCCTTGGTTTCCCTCACTGATAATGGTAATGTGAAAGTGTGAGCTACTACACTTCCTCTTTCCCAACTTGCTTTTAGCCAATGATAGTTATCAACGGAGCAGAAAACCAACCAGAAAAATGACCTAGCAAAGTAAAAGTGTGCATGTTTTTCCCCAATTCTGTTTTTCAAATTATATCTTAGAGTTAATCTTGCATGATGAATTTAATAGCAGCAGTGTTTGTAACAACAAAAATATTGCACCCTAAATATTAACTTAGCACTTACCAGGCAGAGTCATGAAATAGGTTACCATATTCTTGAGAAAGAGAGTAGACCAGAGCCATACATATCATCTGGGTGAATATTTTCTTCTAGCAAACATGAAAGGAATATAATAATAAAAATTGTATTTACATTAATTGAAAACAGAGACAGTAATAAAAAGAAAGATGGTGTATAGTACATGCCAGAAAAATAAATGAGCACAAGAAAATGAGTAACACTGATACCAGGAAGTTGCTCTGGATCAGGCAGGGTAAGATGAGAGAGACTTCAAAGAGATGGAAGCTGTCATCAACAACGTCTTAATTTATATGATAACTATTCACAATAATAAGTAGTGCATAGTTGTATGAGTGCATAATAGCTAATATCAGACTGAAAGAGAAAAGCATAAAATTGTAAAGTTCATCTTTGCAGAACTAATTTTGTTCTTTAAAGAATACATAGATATGGAATCTAAGATTTTGTGAGCTCACCTTTTTTGACTAAAAAATTTTCTCTAGCTATGTTGATAGTAGCTGTCTTAGTTTGGGCTATTATCGCTGTAATAAAATACCACAACCAAAGCAACTTGGGAAGGAAAGGTTTTATTTGGCTTATAATTCCATATCACTGTTCATATGGAAGGAAGAAACTCAAAAGGGAAGAAACTTGGAGGCAGAAGCTGAGGCAGAGGCCATGGAGGGGTGCTGTTTACAGGTTTGCTCCTTGTTACTTTCTCAGCCTGCTTTCTTATAGAACCCAGGACTACTTGCCCAGGAAAGGCACCACCCACAAGAGCTGGGACCCTCCACTACTAAGCACTAATTGAGAAGAGTTTAGCTTCTGCCAAGTTGATCTGAAACCATCCAGCACCAAGGGTATCTGTCACCACTGTAGAAGTGGTGGTCCCTGGGAAAATTAAGTCAATTAATGAGGCAAACGAAAGTCTCATATAAGAGCCAGCTTTTTTTTTGAGCCTCAGACAATTTATACACAGGTGATTAAGAACAGACACATGGGTAAAATTCTTATGAGTTCAAGCTGTATACAGTCACAAGGACATGCTACACACAGGAAGACATATTTTTCCATAGAGACTTTTAAAGGATAGTTTAAACATTTAATTGAGTAACAATATCAGGCAATAATGAGTAACCTGAAGTAAACTCACTCATATCCACTACACATGGGAGGATCATAAAAACACATTCCAAGAACAATTCAGTATTTTGAAGAAAATGAAATTACAGGACTCTTGTCTTTTTTTTTTTTTTTTTTTTTTTTTTTTTTTTTTTTTTTTTTTTTTTTTTTTTTTTTTTTTTTGGAGCATTCTTACAAACATTCTTCATACAACTTTGTACCTGGACTGGGTTCTGACAGCTCTAAACTGAAAATGTGTAAGGTGTGCCATTAGACAGCATTAGTAACTAGTATTCAGTTGTCACCTTTTCCTTAGAGAAAATGTCTTGTTGGGAGGATACTGTGTAGCCACAGTCTAGGGCTAAGGTTCTCTAGTAAGGTGTAGAGATGTAGTTCAGTTGCTAGATCAATTGCCTAGAATGCATAAAGCCTGGGGTTTGATCCCCTGCACCACACTCCTATCAGCCTCATGTTCAACTCCAGAGGTAGAAGCAGGAAGATTCAAAGTTCAAGGTCATTCTCACCTCCATAACGAATTCGAGGCTGGTCACTCAAAAAAGTTGTATCAAAATTTTTTTTTCATAAACCAGGAAAAATAGAATTACCTATTTTTTATCTAGATATTTTTAAATTTGTATATACAGCTGGACAGCTTTTTTACATGATAATGCTACTAAAACTGTAACCATATATCTCCATTTAGTTGCTATCACTTGTGTTTATAATTCCTTCCTGATTACTTTCAAAGGAAAAAAAGGTTTGTGATTCCTCAGCCTAGATTCATTTTGAGAACAATTGTTTTTGAGGAAAAAATAAATAAGTAGAATTGGAGTGGGAAACTCTTCCACTTTTGTGTAGGAAAACGTAATTCCAAAACCAGTGTATAAATTTACCAAATGAGAGTTTTTACATAGGGGAGACATGACCATCATGCCATAGCTGGGATATCCTAGCCAGGGCTCTGCCTAAGTTCAGACAGGATATATAAGGTAGCTAGCTAGTGGAAGTGCCACATAGAGTTGCATCTTGCAAATGACTTTTGTGTCTCTTGGTCATTCACATGTCAAACATCATACGTATTCAGCTGAGGTCAAGAGAGAGCGTGAAAGGGTCTGTTAATTCACTGAGCTTTGTCTCTAAGTATCACAAATTGGAGATTGACTAGCAGACTTTTAAAAAGCATTAAAAAAAATGGACAGATAGCCTGCAGGTTTTCCTCCAAGGTTTCAGAAAGCTGTATTCTGTAGAAGTCAGGACTTTTCCTTGGAGCACAACAATAGATTAGTGGGCTCTGGAGAAAATAAATAAAATGGTCTTGTACTCACATTTTACCTCAGTAAATATTGATGGTGCTACATTGTCAAAATCTACTTGACAAACTGCAGGAGGCCTTGAATTTCAACCCTGTGCTTTTCTGGGCACAATGCACATGATCTTACAAGATGCTGCAAAAGTAATAGATCTAGACAAAAAAAACAATATTGATGCCTGGGTTATGTCTTTGATAATGAAATTATTGAGGTTGTACTTAAAGAAAATGCTGTGTTTGCTGTACAATCTCTCAAAAGCTAGTCAGTCTTCTGACAGAGCTTACATATGAGCTTATTTGCTCTTCCCATGATTTTCACAAATCTTATGTGTGCTAATAGCTTTATTAACAATTATAAAGTTCAACTTAATTTCTAACTACCTTTTTATTTATTTTTTGTATCTTTCACATCATGCATCTCAGTTCTATTCATTTTTCATCCCTCTGCCCTTTTAGCTCTGCTCCCAATAAAATTTAAGAAAAAACGGGAGGGAGGAAATCTCATCCTGGAAGCTGTGGTGTGACATAGTGAGTCATGCAGCAAACCCTTTTGTCCATGTATCTTTACTTGCAAGTATTCATTGCAAAGACACATCAGTCTGAGGCCTCTGGTTTCTGGTACACTATCAATGCAGGGCTATCTCTGGGAATTCTCTTGGTTATCCTGCTGTTGCCTGGCATTGTGGAGATCCTGTAGCTTTTGGTCTGCAGGACCAGTCCTTTCTCATGCTTCAGCAGATCACAGAAAGGTGAATATTGGAGTGGGTTGACACACAACCCTGGTTCTGGGCCTGGTTTAGTTGCAGGGTCGGTCAGCCCACAAGCTTTCCGTTGTCCTTACCACCAGCATTTCTGCATTGCCCTGGCAAGTTCTCCCTCTGCAGCAATGCAGCTCTGATATTTTTTAAAATGTACTTGGCCAGGTTAAATCCCATAATTATAAGGGGATAACACAACATAATATGCATTTACTTACTAAGTATATACTGAGTATTCTTTATATGCTCATAATTTTATTTTGGAGTACAGGAACTAAGATTTGTATTTAGGGACAGGTTTAGCAATGGTACCATGGAAACTGGATGTTACTTTTGCCTTTTGTTTTCTTAGAATACTCGTTAGGAGGTAACCTTCAGTTTAAAATGGACTTCCCGCTTTATAGAAGACAGAAAGTACAGTCAGACACAGTCTTCAGTAATAAACTGGAGGTTCTGTTCTATTTCAATTCTTGTAGTTTACCAATTATATTAGCAAACCACATAAAAACAGGAAGAATATCTAAGCTTAATAAAATACAGGAATTAGTTTGTAAGTTTGAATTGTATTCTTTTTTAAAATAATTTTTGTTTTATATAATTTTGAAATTATAGAAAAATAACAAAGATGTTACATAATTGTTGTATAGATCATACTTAGTTGCCATTATTACTAACATGTTACTTCTATTACTAAATAAATGATGATACATTATTATTAACTAAAAGCTACACTTAACTCAGGCTTCTTTAGGGTACATGTCACCTCCAGACCCCCACACTACATTTAGCTGGCTACTTTTCTTAGGTGTCCTGTGGCTTTGACGTGTTCTCAATTTCTATCTCTTAATGAATTTTACCAAAATTTCCCTATTTAATTATTTGTTCGTTTGTTGTTGGGGGCTTGGGGTGGGTTTGTTTGTTGAGACAATAGCTCACCAATAGCCAGGCTAGCCTTAAATACTCTTAATCCTCTTGCCTCAGCCTCCTGCGTGCTAGAAATATTGAGATACCCACACCAGGCTTACCTTACTGTAACAGTTCTGAGAAAATGATAAGGATCAGGAGCTTTTTCCTACCAATATGATCTTTTAGTGAAGATGTTGAACTTGAACACTGAGTGGGTGTTTGTCAGTTTTCTGCCTTTCAGAGGGCACCTATTTTCCTTTCCATACTGGATTATTCAGGAGGAAATCATTAGACACTGCCGACATGTTAACTATGGGCGGTTGTGAGCATGATGTGTCTATATCAAATATTTTAATTCAACAGGATGGTTCTTCATTCCCTCTAATCCATGTAGTTTATGTATCTCACTAAAAACTCATGGTTACATACTTTAGACTTTTATTTGGCATCTGACATTCTGCAGGAGTGTTGTCAGAGAAATGCTTTCCCCTGGACCTGTCTCTTTGACATGCCCTTGACTACGTGGGAACTTGTTGTGTATTATTTTAGCTCTTCTGGATTTTCAAAAGATAGAATATGCTAGAATTATCTTGATTTTCTATTAAAGTCAGCTTCTTCTCCATGAAGCTCAGTTTTCAAGAATACAATTAGAACCCGAAACTTGTAACGTAGGTGCACTTTATGTTCTAAGGCTGCCACTGCTCTCCAGCTGCCAGGGCAAAGACATGTGTGTGCACATTAGTCTGTGAACAAAACTGTTTCAACCAGAATTTCTACATGTAGCCATCTGTATTTCTGTTTTGTGAACGTAAGTTCACACTCTCTCCAATATGCATCATTTATTTCATTAGTCATTGGTATGTCTCTTCTTACATACTGCAATTTTCCTCTCTAGAGTGAGAAGTCTGAATTCCATCATGTCAAATATTTACTTCTTCATTCAATTCCAATATAAATCCATGGCCATTTTTAGAGCTATAACCTGTATCCTCACAGGAAACACTTTTATCAACTGAATAACATGCTTCTTCTAGAGTTCCTTTACTTCTAAAGTTACCGAGGTCAGTCCCCCTCCATACACATGCATACACTATCAGCTTTACTCTTTAGATAAAAAGGAAGCCAGAGATAATTCACTAGTAAACCACAACAGTTTGCTGTTTTCCTAATGAATGAGATAGATGAAGCAAGAACCAAGAACTCAGATCATACATATAATAATCCCTGTGGGAAATTCCCCTTCAGGGAAAGGAATGTGCAGGCTACAAGGCAAAAGCTTGGTGGACTTCAAAGTAGTTTAGAGCTAGAGTGCTGAGGATATTGATTTGATTGAAGCTCAGCTCCCAGTTGTCACGTTGTGTCAGCAGCCCAGCTACACAAACAAAGCAATCCCTGAGGGCAGAGGTATCTTGTTAGACATCTCAAGATAGGAGAGACAGACTGAAAGTCTGGGTAATTTGTCTTTTCCATCCAAGGCAGCTCCATTTTCAAACAGACACATCAATGTGCTTTTCGGTAGCAGCAATTATTGGGCAGTAAGAGCTTAAAACTTCAAGAAAATACTTTTTTTGTAAATTCAACTCTTGAGCTATGCTAAAAATGTGAGCACAATACTGATTAGAAAATAAGATCTCACTACTGAAAACTAAAAGTAGAATAATTCTTCATATTTCTTTAGTTACCAGACACCTGCTTCAGGTTTAAATATTTTCTTTTAGAGAGTGGTTTTCCCAAATTAATTTTTCTCCTTTTTGAAAAAAGAAACTATATGACATCTAATGCCTGGGAAAAGTCTATTTCTTGAAATGGCAAGTAAATTAGCCATTTCTGTAGGTGAAAATATTTGTCATCATGAATAAGTGAATTGGATAAATGTTTTATGTAATATATGCTTAGTTTAAAGTTGAACTGAGCAGTAGCAAGAAGATCCAAGTTTTGAAATAGGCCTTTCTTTCCTCGCTGGAAGTTTTGTGATGAAGACACACTGTTCTAACTCTTTTAAACTATTAGTTTGAATTATTAGAAAGCTTTTTAAAGCTGAATTATTGCTTAGAAGGTGTTTGGAAACACCAGAACTAATTTGCATAAAAAAAATTGCCTTCTGCTTTCCTCTTCCTACATCTTTAACTTTATCATTCTCCCTTTTTATATTCAGAAGGAGAAAAGGAAGATGAGCTGCTTTTTAACATCTATCATCATACCCTTGTACTGACTGATTTCTGTCAAACAACACATTATTTTATAGATGGGTGGCACAACACAAGTGATAAATTTAGAGTTTATCTACTGATACTTTGTTCAATAGCAAACATGTCCATCAATATAGCTCATGTGCTAACTGTAAGTAAAGGCTGAAGGCTGCTCACATTTCAGCTTGGAAGGATTCTGATCATAGGAATGTGAAATACAGAGTGCTGTAGTTGACTAGCAATACCTGGTACCAGGGAGTCCATGAGGAAGCAAGATAAAGTTGTTAGGATTTTGTGTGATTTGGGTATGGCTCAGATTTACCAGCTTATCTGGAGGCTGATTTCTATGGACGCATGTGGGAACACAGCAGAAGGCAGCAGCAGATAGCCAGAGACACTCAAAGCTATTCCTATGTAGAAAAGAGCTTTACTGTCAGATGGACATGGTTATGATTAACAGAGAAGGCTGTGATAACAGGAGTTATGATAGCAGAGATGGTTATAATCAGCAGAGAAGGGGAGGGGAGAGAAAGAGGGAGGAAAGGAAAAGGGGGGTGAATAAGAGCATTCCCAAGAGAGGATAAAGGCAGAGAGAGGGATTCAGAAGCGGGAATCCTGCTTCAGATGGGGCTTGATGTCAGAGCTAAGAGGAGGGTGTGGCTTTAGAGGTTAACAACAGTTACTGTATTTACTTTGTCTAGGCCTAACAATTATTTAAGATAAAATTGATTCATGTTTCGTAGAAATAAAGTTGTGTTACTTCAATCTGGTGTTTATGTAAAACTAATTCTGTTTTTATGCTCCACTCCTGACAGTTTTTCTTATTCTTGATAAATCAGGATCATAAACTATATTATATGAAGTGACTATGAAGTACAATGCTCCTAAATATTTTATCATGAAGCCAACCATGGTGGCTTGACCACTGCACAGGGACAGATGGCACAACACAGTGACAGGAAGAACTTAGCACAGGGACATGATGGCAGAACACACATCACACCCTATTGATGTGGACAGGATGGGAATCCAAAGACCTTTCCATGGTCCCTGCCATTTGACCCTTCATCCACTGCCTGTCTCCTCTGCAATACAGCTACATAAGTCCCTGAACAGGATCTACCATGGGATCTAATTCTCCCTAAGGGCTTAGAGACTTACCAGTTCTACCACCTGACCTATCTTGCCCCAGGCATTTGCTGAAAAACAAATTTTTTTTACAAGAAATGTAGTTTTTGCATGTGCCTTGTGCACAGCCTTCTGGGCACTTTGAACCACCACTGAACTATTCTAATGCCTGATGCAACGTACGTACTGTGTAAAAAGTTGTTATATCATATTATTTAGGGATAATATTAGGGAATTTTTCTGCATGTGGTTTGCATAGCTGTAATTGCTTTTCTTATATTTTTGGTTGTGAGCCCAGCCTTTAATGTCTGAGCCATTACTCCAACCCATGTAATTGCTTTTCTACTATTTTTAATCCACATTAGTCAAATCTGAAAGTATAGAATGCATAGGTACAGAAAACTGATTTTTTTCAACTTTATACTACTATAATAGAGCATAAGTTACATTGTTTGTGCTCACTGCTAGAATCTCACACTAAAATATTACATGACGCATAGTAGATGTTCAAGATGTAGACCAAATGATTCATCAAATCCTATTGGCTATAGCTTCTGCTACAGTTCTGACTCCAGATCAGCATCTCTGCTCAGGCCCCATAGGAAAGAAGTGGAGCATAGACCATGGCCAGCTCCATCACTCCCACCTAATTAGTTATGAACTCCCTCCTAGGCACAAGGCCAGGGAAAGACATTTTGGGTCAAGTGAGTTCAAGGTAAACTACATTTTCTATGAAAGTTATCTAAATTTGTGGATAGAACAAGGCAATCGAAATGACCTGGCATGCTCATTAACCAAAATTTAGTTCACTCATGCCTTCAAGTAGTACCAACACTGTACCTTAAGCCTACTATTATTCTATTCTAAGCATTCTTTTTTAAGACCTAATTTTATTTTTTCTTTGTATGTGTATGTATGCATGCATATACGTGTATTTATGTCTATATGTAAGCCACATGTGTGCAGGCATTTGTGGTAGCAAGAGGAGAGTGTGAGATCCCCTGATCAGTTGCCTGATGTGAGTAATGAGAAGCAAACCAAGAGTCCCCCTGAAGAACACCAAGGGCTCTTAGTAAATGAGCCAACTCTTCATCCTCTCAAATAAGAATGAAGAATGAAATTAACTAGAAAGCAGACCCAGAATCTCCTGAAGTCTCCTTCAACTTGCAAAGCAAAATCCTGGGGAATTTTAATCTAAACAAAAAGCCAAGAGCAAATGCAATCTCCTTTCATCAACTAAGAATCTTCCCTAGAGAGGGCACATCCCCACCTGACTTCCTACTGGGCATGCTGGTCTTGGTTCTTTCATGACTGACTGCAAGGTACCTAACAGGGCTCTGAGGTGCAGTGGTTTCAGGACAGATGTTCTGCTTCCTGTCTATCACAGACAAGACAATTCAGATCCTCATTTACAGAGGACAGCAACATCATTTGGCATCTTGGGGAGAGATGCAAAACCTTGGGCTTTTGCCATTGAATAGTTGAATCAGAAACTCTGGAGGAGATCCCAGTGTTCTGTGTTTCTACAAGACTTCCAGATGATTCTGTGGAACCCAAGCTCAGTAATCACTGGTTTAGAAAAATCAACAGGGACCTCCCAGGAAGATGTTTGCAGCCTTCTGGTGCTAGGGTAGCAGAGAATACTAGGAAGTTACAAAGCACACCACCAACTATCCTGGTTTATTGTCCTAGTTTGAACAATTACAGTCCTGAATCTCAGAAAACTGCAGCTCCAGAAAGACCAGAAGAGTTAAAAATATTGTTGAATATTTGCTTTTAAATCAAGCCTTCTTCTGCCTCACCTACTAGTTATCCAGGAAAAGTCTGACAATGCTAAGATAAACCACATTATCCTACCCATCCCACCACTTTGTATCTTGCCTGGGGAAGGGATAAGGGGGATGAGAGGGGAAGGAGGCAGTCTATGTCTATCTCAAACATGCCATTTCACACATACCTTTCTCTACTCAGTCTTCCAATGGATAAGGTGAGATATGTTAGCCTGCATAAAATTTTAACCACACTGGTCCAAAGTATTAATTAACTACTCCGTACTTCTCTTCTGTCATGTGTTGTACCTGAGAACCCGCATCAACTCTACCAGTTATGGACTAATTCTTAGAGATTCTATAAAAAAAAAATTTGGGTAGTTTTTGGCCACAGTGTGACTTAGGTTGGCCATGGAAATGTTGGAGTTGCATTAATATAAAGTCTGGATTACATTCTCCTTTTCTCTATTAAGAAAAAAATTAACCCATTTCTGTGACTCAACCAGATGTCCTGGTCACTAAGCTTTTTATCTACTCCACTTGGTGGGTTCTGCCTTTGACCACACAGGCACTTTAACAAATGTGTGCTTATTTGCCTGTTGACTGCTCTTCTAAACAAATTTGCTAGTGGCATTGTACGTCTGAGTTATTTTCTACAGCAATCTCATCAGGGGTTAATGTTATCATTTAATTGTTTTATAAATCTTGTTTCTAGCTTTATCTCAAACTGTTATCTTTGGGATTGTATTTGAAATCATTCTCTGGACACTACACGTACTCCTAGGCTCTCCTATACTCAACCTCATTTCCCGATTCAGTTCCTTTGTTCTTGGCCTGGACATAAGTATTGAATAATGATGCAGATACAACTGTTCATTTTGCCTAAGTTGACTGATTCTCACTTAAATTTTTACACAAAATTCTCTCTCTCTCTCTCTCTCTCTCTCTCTCTCTCTCTCTCTCTCTCTCTCTCTCAGACACAGCTGGATCTCTGAATTCTGCTGCTAATGCTCTATCCTGCCAATACAGGATAAGATTTTAAAACTTCTTCAATGAACAACCAACTACTGGAGCTCTATAGGAAACCTGTGTCCTTACATGTCAGATTCTGAGATGTCCCTTTAACTTTTGTTTTCCCCAAAATTTTGTTGGGCCTTATATTGCTAGCAGATATTAAACCAGCATTTTCTACAAGAACATTAATACTTTTTAAAAATGTTCACAAAGACTGACTGTAAAACAGGTTAAACAATTTACTTGATGCTAAAAACATTATTTCCCCATGAACAAAACGTAAGTAAGGCAAGAACTTGAAGCCTCCCTAATCCATGAGATGGGAGGCAACCACTGCAAGCAACATTATCTGCTTTGAGTGAGTGCCCCCAAAGTCCATGTGCCAACATACATAAAATAATATGTTAGACATTCCATTGATATGGCCAGTATCTGAGAAAAAAACAAAAGAAGAAGAGGCAAATTGGGGGTCATGGTTTCAGTTCTTCACAGTGAACAGATGAGGGAAAAAGCAGAAACACTGGCATCATAGGTGCCTGGAAACAAGGAACAAAGACTGCCTGCATGGCTAAGATTGTTTGCACTTACACTACAATTCTTAACAGACCCTATAACACCATACCATCCATATTTGGTTGGTCACTCCTTAGTTAATTCTTTTTGGAAACACCAAGTCAGTTATATCCAGAAGCATAATTTGTTCAACCAAGTAAGCAATCAATTTTGACTATCAGAGTTTAATTCCCATTCTGTGGTGTTTTGGTGGGATAATGGGACCTTTAACATGTGAGATATAGTGGGAAGTCTTGTCATCAGGATTGTACCTTTGAAGAGGACCCTATATCTTTTCTACCTTTCTTCCTTCCTGACCATAAAGTGAAGATACTTTTCCTGCACACATTCTTGCCCTGGTGTACTTACTCTCTGGCTACAGGCCACAAAGCAATAGACTCCAATGCCCATGTACTAATACCACAAAATTTGGAGCCAAAAGACCTTCTTCCTCTTATAAATGTATTGTCTCAAATATTTTGTTATTATAATGAGACATTTATTAACACAGTAACTTAAACTCTATTTATCATATGACTTAGAAGAAGGCACCTAAGTTAATCATACTCTAACTGCTTTAATTAGTAGACTAACAGCAATTATTCTTCATAGGACAGAATCATAAAGGGAGTCACTTGCCACAGTTTTATAACTGGAGATTTTTGCAGTCCAAATATGTGTATGTTTCATACAGTTTGAAATCTATCATTAATGAAGTAGGCACTGCAGGTAGACTCAGGGGGTAGCTGTAAAGACAAAAGCAATGTGCTGTGAGGACACTGAAGTATCCATCTTCCCAAGAGAATACATTTCTGCTTCCTCTCCTTCTCTAGCCTAACACTGTAGCCTCAAAACATCTCAGCATATGGCAGCATCCTCATCCAAAGACTATATCACCCTCCAGGTTTAAAATCAAAAGGCAAGATGTTAAGGCATTCTTTGTTCTTTGAACACTAGAAGCCAATAATAGCCATCATAAATAAGATGGAAAATGCCATCATTGATGGCAGAAGTAAAAGAAATAAAAAGGTGGAAGAGGTTGCCACATAGAGGGAACACTAACCATAAGCAGGATACTAAAGAGGCCTGCCCTGTACATATGAAGCAGCAGCACCTAGGAAGTCAAAGAGCAGAGGCAAGGAATCAAGAATTAGTAGTAAAACTATAAGAATGCTTATGAGTGGGGCTGCAGAGATGGCTCAGCGGTGAAGAGCACTGTCTGCTCTTCCAGAGGACCCGGGTTCGATTCCCAGCACCCACATGGCAGCTAACAACTGTCTGTAGTTCCAGTTCCAGGCAAACACCAAGGCAAATAAATAAATAAATAAAGTTTAAAAAAAAAAAAACTCTTAAAAAAAAAGAATGATTATGGGTAATTTAAAAATGCAAATCAAAATACCTGATCCTCTGAAACTGGCCCAGAATAAAATTTGTTAATAAAGTACCCAGCATGGTGAAGGTATGGAAGAACAGACCACCCCAACCACTCTTGCTACTAGTAAGATTGCAGACTTGCCCCAAACTGCCAATGTGGATATGCTAGCTGTACCTCCCATGTCACAATTGATTCTAGTATGTAAGCAGAGTATTTGAGGAAGCTCACTAACAAACATTCAGAAGGGAGAGGGAGAAGAATAGGAAGAAAATGAATTTTGAGTCTTAGGCAAAAACATACAGTGTATAGAAATTCTGAGGGTGCAAGAACTACAAGAGTCCCCAGGGGAGAAGATAAGGAGATGGAGGGAAGAGTGACTTGTAGGGGTGGGAAGGGAAGGGCATTTGAACAAGGGGATACATGGATAAAAAATGAGACTTTATTAATAATAAAAAAACGAGAAAAAAGAAACTGGAAAAAAAGGGGTCCCTAGGACTGCCATTGGCACAACTGACCATATGACTCCATTCTTCAAAAGAATCAATTCCTCCGAGTTTCAATATCAGTATGTTATTGAAGAATAAGAAATTTCACTCCCAGCCATCCAGTAAGAGAAAAGTGGGCCACCTGAAAAGTCAGTAGCTTTCCCTGGGCCTATAAAAGAACTGATGTGTCTAGGCAGACAATCACCCCACAATCTGGAGAACATGGCAGCTAGAGAGATGTAGACACTGAGACCTGCCAGAAACCACTACCACCCTGAGCTGGTAGAACAGCTACTTGGGAATGTTTTCCTGAGCTCAACACTGCATAATGTCTGCAGCACTCTGGAAAAGCTCTCATTCTCCTGTGCTTTCTTTTCAGGAACTCCTCCAAGTTCTTACATTGGCTTGTCACTCTGTCAAGGGGACAGAAAGATTAACCACTGACTAGAATGCCTTCTTGCTAACAAAGGCCTACTGTTCAAGACAGACATTCTGAAACCTTATCTCAGCTGCATGGAAGACTTGTTTCTAACTCTAACTCCCTCTAGCCTGAGTAGTTCTCCTAAAATAACGCACACACACATAAATGAAAGAGTTAGGACTTCAAAGAAATAGAGAATGATACAATCAAGGACCCAAACATGGGGTGCTACAAAATAAACACTGAACACTGTACCAATACTTAGGAGTTCACTGATGTGAGATCTACAAAAGACATGAGATTAAAAGGGCCTGAAGATGACTCAGGCACTAATTCTTACAGAGATCTGAGTTCTATTCCCAGCACCCAAGTCAGGCAGCTCACAACCACCTGCCAGCTCCAGGAGATCTGAGGCTTTTCTCCTGGCTTCTGCAGGTGTCTTGCACTCACATGCACGTTTCCACACACAGACAAATACATACATCTCCCTGATACATATATTTAACTTAAAATAAAAATAAAGCTTTATATAAAAGGCTTGAGAATTATTAAGAAGATTATTAAATGGTCTCTTTCTTCTACATCTGATCACAGCACAACAAAGCTCCATTACAACAGTGATTCACAGTTGAATCAACCAGAAGACTCTGAAGAGAATAATTAGGTAATTTCAAGATGAAAACAAGGACACTAAGAAGAATTTGATGAGGAAGGAGTGTGTCTCTAGTCACAGAAACATTAAACACAGTCCAACACCTAATCAGATCAACATTAATATGTAAATCCTTACACTAAAGACCCACTTTCCCAAGTTCTTACCCAATCAATATAATATGAATTCTAGCAAAAAATTGCAAGGCATACTTGAAGTTTTATGTTTATATCCAGTGCAAAGAGACAAAGAAATTCATCAGAACCAAATGCAAATGTGACAGATGTTGGAATTCTCAGAAAAAGATTTAAAGTAACAGTGAAGAATATGGTAAGTCATAATTTAAAAAACATGTGTCATATATAGACAGATGACAGTATAAACAGATAAAATATTAAGAAAAAATCAAAATCAAAAATAAATACTAAAAGTAATACCTTGAAGAAGACCATTAGCAGACCAGACATGGCCAGGGAAAGAATGAGTGAATACTGAGGAAGGTCCATATACATTTCTCAAACTAAAATACATATTTGAAAAAGAATAGGTCAGTGAGATAGCTTATTTGGAGGAAAAATGCTTGCCTCTAAGTCTGGAGTTTAATTCCCCGGACCCACATGGTGGGAACTAGAAAAGAATAGTTCCTGCATGTTGTTCTCTGACCTCAACATACATACCATGCCACATGCATCCCCAGCACACAAAATAAATATAATACCAGTCTTTTTAATGACTAAAATTAGGGCCCAGAGAGATGTCTCAGCAGTTAAGAGCACTGAATATCCCCATAGAGGATCTGAATCCAATTCCCAGCACCAATATGGCAGTTCACACATCTGTACCTCTAGTTCCAGGGCATCCAATGTCTTCTGGCTTCTGTGGACACCAAAGTAGCATGATGTACCGATATGTGCATGTAGGCAAAATTAAATTTTAAAAATGAAAATTGAGAATGAGTATAAAACAGTAGAACACTTCATATAGCCAACTTAAGAGGTATAACATGCATATAATTAGAACACTGAGAAGGGAAGAGAAAATGAAACAATAGGTATTTGAAGTCATAATGATGAAGAGCATTGTAAATTAATGACAGACTCCAAGCTACAGAGTGCCAGGCAGGACAAGTACCAAGAACAATTACAGGATTACAATCCCCAAATAATTCATGAGATCTGATGCCTGGTCATCAAGTCCAGCCATCTGAAGTGCTCACTGACACCTCCATTTTTCATTTCAGCCTTACACATTAAGTTGTTCACAAAATTTACCATTTTATATCTCTCCATTCATCATTTACCTTGCTTTGCAATTGCTTCTGACCGGGTTTTCACCCTTCATCTGTTATTTGGAACTAAATTAACAATCTATTTATCTGTAATCATTTTCTTTCCTCCAAAACGGTTGCCAAAGGCACTGACCTAAACACTCAGCTGACTCTTTTGTATCTGCAAACTGAAACCCTGCTCTATTTCTCTTTATAATGTCCTCAGACCTTTCTTCAAAAAATCTCATCTGGGAATGTTCCTGGTTGCATATACCTTCATCTCAGTCTCTTCAATTTTTTTCTCTTCTCACTAAAAGTTAGACGTACATTATTATACCATGTCTGATCATGCAAATATTGATAATCATTATCAAGACTATCAAGACATTATCAAGAGTATTCCTATCAAAACTGTTAATGTTTTAAGGAAACAAAGCAACTAAGAAGTTATTTGCCTTTTGGACATAAACCCACTTGTGGCCATTTGAAATTTCTCAAGCAAATCCTAAGGAGACTTGAGTGCATTGACTTGGGCATTTTGAGGCTCCCTAAAGCTTGGCCACAGTGCTACACATCACCAGGTTGGAAGTCCTGATTAGGGACCAAAGTTTAATATGAAGAGCATCAAGGAATGATTGGGCAGAACTGAGAACTGACAGCCACAGACAGTCCATGTGGTCTGCGGCTGTGAATGTATCTCAGTGTGGTTGCTTCCTTTGTAGTACATTTATGCTATGGATTTCAAATGTCATCTTTTAGAAAGTGACACTGTTAGGGAGAATGAAACTAACTCCTGTGTGCTTTCTTTTTTTTTTATTTTTTTTTCTTTATTTTGTATTTATCAAAAAAAAAGTAAAAAGAATTTTAAAAAAAAAATGCCGAAGAGTTAACAATAACTATACAGAGGACAATAATGCAAATAGATCCGAGCCTGTGTGCTTTCTTTAAGCAAAGTACCATGTTTTAGAGCTCACTGAAACAGGGGCAAATTTGATGATTAAAGTGTTTTAAAGACCAAGGCTTCTCTCAGCATAAAACAGTGTGTATATAGCCAAAACATGAATTCCATTGCCCTAAGAAAGATGAGTTAAATTTAGTTTCAGTTAAATTTTCTTCTGTGTTTATTCAATGATCATTCTTTGCCCTTCACTCAAATTTAAACAAATAATATATTTTTAAATTTCTCCCAAAGTTACAGATAGAGATGCTAACTAGTAAGTCATCTACATGTTAACTTACTCTCATATTTATTTAAATCTATCAGGTTCAAACTGAAGAATATATTATCAGCTCAGTGGCTTAGAGTGCTTTATCTATGTGACATCCGTGTTTTGTTGGCAAAAGAAGTCATTTTATGTCACGACATTTAACTACTTAGGATATTTTCATAAATGCTGTGCCACTAATTTGTGAAGTAAGTCTTTGTGGTAGGAGTTATTTCCAAGTTTAGCAATGGTATGATGTCAAGGAAAGCTCAACATTGGCCTGTCATGTGAGGAGAGCCCTATCAGGGATCATGTCTATATTATCTATATACTCATTCACAGCTAAGGTCTTCATCCCTAGTAGGTGGCAACTGTAGAACTCTGGAATCTGAGAATGGGGGATGCACGTTGGCATTTTTGGCTCTCTCACATGGGTCAGTTGACTCTGAGAGCCTGAGAATAGTTCACCAAAGAGATCTCCACAGGTGACAACCATCAGAAGCAAGTGAAGACAGGCTTAGGAGATAGGTGTAAGAAACAGTGAAGGAATCCCCAAGGATTTGGTTAAAACATTGATAGCATTTGCTATAGAATTGCTAAGTGATTTTCACAGGAAAATATTAAAGGAATCATATGTCTGTACACTTAAACTATCACTATAGAGTTGAAACTTCCATTGTTTAGAAACCTCACTTTCTTACTACATCTTGGTTAGTCTATTGACTGGAGAATTGCTTGGGAACTAACTGCTATTCACTCTGTGCAGACACTCCACAAGGTACCCAAAGTGTCCCAGCAAATCTCAAAGGGTAAATACCTATGTAACTTTATTGCTTAAAAAAATAGGTACCATGTTTCTGTTTCTTTTTTTTTTTTTAATGCGTTGTCAGTGTGATAACTATGCTTCCTTCAATATGGCACAGACTGAGAGCGGAGAACAGGAGACCAGTGATTATTGAGAAAAAAAAAAAATAGAATGACTCAGTACGATGAACTCACAGGAAATGAACTTTCGTTGGCTTGGGTACCTCCATATGGAACTACTTGCTAGGTCAAGAGCGTTCCAGAAAACCATATGAAACCCTGGGAAATGTCTGCTTTGGATGCAAGAAATCTCAAGGGATTTTGCGGATTCAAATCTTTGTTATGGAAAAAGAAACTTTGAGCTTAGCCTGGGAAGTTTGCTTTCTGGGAGACATGCCAAACTCAAAGCTGATGTGATTTACAATAACCTAGTTAATCAACCATAAAAATCAAGACTTTATCGTTTTTTAAGAGATAATCACACACTGTAATTTTCAAGAGTAAGGACTTACTGTGAGAAAGCCACTCACTTTAGCTAGGGTATATGTTGGTTTAAATGGCAATCTAAGGATTTCAGCCCAAAACTTTTCCTTCTTCATAAATAAGAAATAGGATATTTTGTTCATCATTTGCCCATAGTTTTAAAATAAAAAGTAATTTAGAACACTTTCAAGATTTAAGTTTAGCTCTGGCAATTACAAAATCATTTTTTAATAAAAGGATTGATTTTTCTCTGACATAAGGAGAAAGTCATTACTTTTGCATAGTGTGAAGCTGAGATTCCTATGAACAGAATTTTGAAGGTAGAAAAGAGGAGAGCTCATTCTTACTAGTATTGTAAGGTCTGAGACTATTTCTCTTAAATAAACAGAATTGGATGTGTCTTTTTAAAAAGACAGGCTCTCTGGCTGGGATCATGAGATAAAACTTTATGAAGATCTAAAATGCCTGGTAAAAAAGTTTTGAAGATAAGACAAAATAATAGGGTAATAAGTAGTAGAAATGTTCAAGAGTAATATACTTCCCAGAATGTACAAAGACCAGGGTTCCATATTCAGCACCAAAACATAAAAGGAAAGGGAAGGGGAGGGGAGGGGAGGGGAGGGAAGGGAAAGAAAAAGGTGGGAGAGCTGAAGCAGAGAGAAGCAGATTAATATATAGTATATCAATGCTATACCTAAACAATAGAATTTATTAAATTATAAAGAAAAATAAATATGAAGGCTTGACATGGGACCAGAAAGCATTACACTGGCTAAGGTAACCCAGATCCAGAGAGACAAGTGTCATAGATTCTCACTTACACATGGATGTTGTTTGCAATCTTTAGATCGGTGTAGTTTAATTTGGAATATTTGTAGAAGGCAATATCTGCAGAAACTAGAGAGGGACCATTAGTGAAGTGAGGGAAGATTTAGTGGAAGAGTGAACAGTAGAACACATGATGTGAAAGGAAAATGTTGGAAAATGAGAGGGGAGTTTAAGTCAGGCAAGGGTAGAAGAGGTCTGGCTTGGGGAGAGATAGCTAACACTGAGGAGGTTTGGAAAAGGCATATGCAAAACTCCTATTTTATAAGATATATATTATGTATATACATATATAAAAGAGTTTAAGTGGAGTTATCCTACATGGGATACTGTGGTCCTCTCAGAAGCCACAGGTTTCCAGTTAAAAAGCCCAGTGCCAAGTATGAGACCCCTTTCTTGTAGTTGTTAGTAAAAATGTACTTGGAAAACCCCCCCAAACCGTACAAGTAATTGCCTCTGTGCTTGATTGCCCATCTGAACTTGATAATAAAATTGCTTTTCTGAAGGCATCACACACTTGTTCTCAAGGCATGGAGAAATTAAATTGGTATTGACCAGGATATTTTCTCCATGATGGCTAGATTTCATAGCCCCAGAAGGTATTATGCAGGTTCCTGAGGCAAAAAGAAAAAAAAATACCAACAATCTTACTCAGCTGAGAACTCTGTGAAGTGCAATGATAACTAGTGTGGTAGGATAACTGACTACTTTTTGATTAGTTTAAGGACCATTCCCTGGGGCAAAACACATCTCTGGTACTAGGCATCTGGCTAAGAATGGTTGGGGATCTCACAGCCCCTATGTGTGAAACTACTAACATGATTCTACTGACTAGTTATCTCTAGCCAGAGATTAGTGCAGCTCTGAGATCTCCCTTTATGAGACATCTTTTTATTCAGTGACAGGGCTAATGCAGAAGTTCCCCACTGTCCATAGTGTAGAGAATAATTGTCAATGGAGTGCTCTGATACAAATAGGACATTTTTATCGCACTTCTTCAAGACTCAAGGATTACTGAGTGGACTGGCAAGATTATAAGAGCAAGCAGTCGTAGAGGACTGGAGCAAAACAGTATTATCAGGACATGACTGCTGCACTTGTGAATTCATAACAGCTGTGGTTTTCTGTAAAAGACCTTCACAAGGTCAAGCCAGCCAACATTCTAGCATTGAGTGGGAAGGGGTCCAAGAGCCACACCTCTAACTAACTGCTATGGACACTCGATGGATTCCTGTGTAGCAAGAGTCTATTTCTTTAAGGGTGTAACTACTGGTAGGTCAACCATACTTCAATGGATGGCCTCATACCAGGAATATATGAGCAGCCCAAACTGGAGTCAATAGGGAGAGAGAGAGAGAGAGAGAGAGAGAGAGAGAGAGAGAGAGAGAGAGAATGAAGTTGTTGGGGGTGGGTCTTGGAAAAGTTAGGTGGAGTAGAGGGAGACTATGATCAAACTATATTATATAAAATTCTCAAAGAATTAATAAAAATATTTTAATGGTAATTTCAGGAGCAGTCATGGGAAGGTGCAGTTCAGGTTTGTGTTCTCTTTCTCTTACTTCAGGCTCCTCCCAGAGAACATTGTAGAATACCTAGCATTCCAGTACATAGAGAATCTTATCTAAGTTAAAATATAGTAATATAAGTTCCTTAGTCTACAGATTCCTAATGGTACAGATACTCCTGAGGTCAGATATGAAGAGGTCACAGGTCAAAACCAGTTTCATAATCACTCTATACCATTTCCCTTTTCAGCCTTATTTTCCTTTGAGCACACTGTAGAGTTTCCCACGGGCCACATAATATGTAACATAACAAACTGATCTGCAAAATAAGATAAGAAAATATATAGCTAGCTTTCCTTGTCAGCCATTAAAAAGTTTTACCAAAATGCAAAATGATGCAATTCTTCTCACTACTGTTTTTCTCATTCAAATATAATTACTGCCTATAAAAATTTTATTTGTGATAACAATATACTGAGTTTATTGTCTTTAATAAAAAAACACATTCTTAATTCTCTGTTTTACTTTGTAAAATGGCAAATATTAGCACAGGTTCAGTATGATGGCATTTATGTCAATGACAGACTGAATATGTAAAGACAGATACCATATAGCTGAGGGGTCCTGCAGACTTCAATAGGTACATGTAAGTTTCTGTTTATAATGTTCATACAACCAAACCTCTCAGTTTCTCAGAATTCATAACCATCTTAAGTAGTGCATACTAGTAAACAGAATGCACATAAATAAGAAATGTGAGTTTTTCAGAAAACTTTAACTGTTAAATTACTAAGACTACAAAGTTTAAGAGTTGCTGTTGTAACATGTTGATCCTCCTGATTAAAACACTGATGTGTTTTGTAAAAGGTAAACTACATTTTTAGGTGCATTGAAAAGTGACAGTGGTCAGTAGTGGGTGGTATATAGAACAGAACAACTACAAGACAGAATCAGGTATGTGGGAAGCTAAATAAACATCAAAGCTGGTAAGAATATAAATGTGCCATCTTAGTCCTGGAAAACTTAGAAAAGGCCCATTATAATATAAAAATAGTATTCACTGGTGTAACAAATCCAAGGGACCTCTCCATTTGCATAAAACTAGAACCCCAGTATACTATGTCTTTATTGTTAGAATGAGCAGAACCACAAATATCACTAGAATGGGCTGGCTAGTCAAGACAATTCTTCATCATTATTTTGTTATGGAGAGGGAAGTGTGATAATGGTCTTGAGAATTTAGAACCCAGAGGAGCTCTCACTGAGCATGACAGTCTAAACTCACCCACTGGAAAACTCAAAGGTCTTTGGGTGGTGGTTGCTTTGGAGAACTGGTAAAATTAAACACAAATTGTCTTTAAATTTTTTAACATAATTTCTTATAATGTATCTGAAAAATCCACAGATATAAAAAATCCACACACACAAAAAAAAGGTTGTGTGTGGTATTGGGGCCATGCTGTAACCTAAAACAATGGCTTTCCTTAATGTTGTGTACCCTGCTCATAAGTGCTGTTAAATTTGCCTCTGGTCCAAGGGCAGAAGAGTAAACTCATTTGTCCAAGTTCTTCCAGCAATGACAGAAAGAAATCAAACATTGACTTTAAATCTGACTGTTGGTCTCAGGAAAGCTGAAAGAATACATTGGAGTACTAAAGGTCAGAGGGATGCCAGAGATAACAAATCAGACACACCAAGTTTTTCATGGCTTAGAAAGTAACTTGAACAAAGAAGAAAATCTAGGAAGATAGTGTTAACAGCCCAAGACAATACATTACCACCTCCCTCTATACAGAACAGATAACTCCTGAGGGTGATGGAAGGCAGTCTAGAGCAGACTCCTGGGGGATGCTGCTGTCACCTGAGGGCTGAAGGCTATAGAGAAGTTGACTAATCTTTATTCCCCTACCTCAACATACCAGGTTACCCACAATGGGATTCACTCTAATGAATGAGGCTGTGGGAATTAAAAAAGCATTCAACAGAGTGACTAAACCACAGAGCAGAAAAAATAGACAAGTAATGACATTTTAAAAAATCAGAATATATACTACCCTGCTATGGGACAAAGACAAAAAAAATCAAGAGTATAAAATAGATTAAAGGATATAGAAGACAAAGTAGAAAGGTTTGAAAAAAGAACTAGAAACAGCAAAAAGAAAACATTTGACGAAAACTTGATGAAACTTTTCCAAAATTATTGAGAAACATCATTAGTCTTCAATTCCTGGAATGGGCAACCCATCTAGACAACTCTCCTCAAATCAAAGAATACTAAAGAAAGCAAACAAACAAACAAAATATGGCAACTACACAGGCATGCACAAAACAAATTAAAAAAATACTTCAAGATATAGGCATGGCAAAGACTTTCTGGAAAGGGTTTCAATAATACAGCAAACAATAGAAAGAAACTGCAAATCATTACATTCAATTAAAAAGTTTCTGGGTAGGAATTGAGTTCATTAGCAGAATCAAAAACAGCCTACAGAATGGAAGTCTTTGCCAACTGTTTTCCCAACAGTCAACTAATATCTAGAACATATTAAAAACTTTAAACATCAGTATAGTTAATCAATCAATAAATTGGCCAATGGACTGAATACTTGCAAAGATGTTCGACATCTATAGCCATATGAGAAACGCATCTCAAACCTCCTTTGAAATGACATCTTATTCACCTCGAAATGACTGTCACCCTGAAAGGGAATGCTGGCAAGGGTGTGGAGAAGGAGAAATACTTATTCCCTGCTGGAAGAAATGAACTAGTGCAGCCAGTATGAAACCAGCGTGCAGACTCCTGTGAAACATCAAAGTAGAATTACTGTGATCCAGTTCTGCTACACCACAGCAGGTGGATTTTAAACCAGCACACTAAGACGCCCACACTCATCCCTGAAGAAATCAAAGCAGCATGACCCAGTCATGCTAGCTCATCAGCAAAAGGATAAAAAATACCAGTACAATCACAGGACAAAATTGTTTCGCTACTGAGACAGTCTCATACTATAACTCAGGATGGTCTGAAACTGACTATGCAGCCTAGCTGGCCTTGATTGAATAAAGACTCCCCTTCATTGGAGAATGGAATTATCAGTATAATACCTCAAATCTCAATAATAGAATTTTATTCATCTGCAGAGAATGAAAGTGTAATCTTTTGGGTGATTGAAACTGAAGGTCATTATGTTAAGTAAAATAATAGGCTCAAAAGGATAAATTTAACATTCTCTTTCATATACAGAATCTAGATTTAAATATATACATGCTCATAAATGATTATGTACATATGTAAAACATGAAAGCAGGTAGGTGATTTGGAAAAGAGAGAAAGAAGTGTGATGTCAGGGAAAGGGGAGGAGCAGAGAAAGTAATGAAATAAACTAAGTAAAAGGAGAAGGAAAAACTATCTGGGAAGAGGAGGAAAGTGACCAGCAAAAGGGGGTTGGTAGGAACAGGATGGCAGCTGTGGGAGATGAAAAAAGTATACGGATATAAGTGTATGAAAATGCCACAGTGAATGTTGTTAATGTGACTGCTAACTAAAATCAATTATATTTTAAAATAATTACAAAGAAGCCTTGCTTTATTTTCCCAAAGGATAGTATAACATGGAGTGTTCTCAGAATGGCATGCAATTAAGTTATACCAATAACAAAATAAAACAGGAGAAAAATATATGCTTTGTGATTTTTTTTTAAAAAAGGAAGTAACACAAAGAACAAAAAGGAAAGCATAATATAGATGATAACCAGAAAATGATCAATACAACAAAAGCCTTAGTCAGCCACAAAGGCAGTCTCCTTAAGAGCGAGCTTTACTGACCTGGTAAATCTGAACTCTCCAGTAGATAGAACAATGGGCATGGATTCAAGATTTGGTCCCATTAATTAACAATGAGGGAGTCAAGGAAATATTACAGATTTTTGAAAGAGCATGTGGAGCACAAACACATTTATAGAGTAGCTGTTTGAAAATTGCTACAAATAAGGCAAATTTATTTTTCAGCAGGGGAGGAAAGAAGCCTCTGGAACTGCTACCAAGAAGAAAGAAGCTGTCTTAGACAAAAATCACTTGGCATTTCACTCTGTTCTCTATACTTGCAACACTGTAAACTAACAGACAGCAACGGAAGAATGAAATCAGAAAGCCCAGAGGTTTATTGTGTAGGTGGTGCACAGTCTTCCTTGGGAATCACACGCTATCCTCCCCCACAGTTGTTCTTTTTATGATGAAAAGTACCAGCAACAAAAGATTACTCATAATCACAAAACGAGGCTGTTCCCCACTTTGGCTGATTATTTATGGGGGTCTAGTAACCATGTTAATTGATCTTATAGACCTCTTTGGATTTGTTTTGCTGTGATTTACTAAGTATATAACTTGGGAAGCTTAGAAGCTATTAAAATTGATCAAATGATAGAAGATAATGTGTGTGAAGATAAGAGCAGATGAATAAAGTAAGCAGCTCATGAAGACTGAATGGATACAGTAGAAAACCATCATTAAAATGGTACTGTGGTCAAGACTCTGCAGACAGCCACAGCTGCTGTGAGCACATGCCTATAATAGCCATGTCTCCATAGTTCAGCTCCCCATCCTATGGGCTCTTACAGTCTTCTCACCTCCCCGGTTCTGCTATAGTACAATAGCATACATGTCCTGTCGAGGGCTGAACACTCCCTCTCTTATTCTCAGTATGTTGACCAGTTATGCATCTCTGTGACTGCTGTTCACTGCAAAGGAAAAATAAAAAAAAAAAAAAGCTTCCAGGCCAATGGTTATACAGGATCAACATAGCCAAAATACTTGCATAGATAATATACTGGCTAGTTTTGTGTGTCAACTTGACACAAGCTAAAATTATCGGAGAGAAAATAGCCTTTGTTGAAGAAATAACTCCATGAGACCCAGCTGTCAAGCATTTTCTCAATTAGCAATCAATAAGGGGAGGGCCGAGCCCATGGTGGGAGATGCCATCCCTGGGCTGGTGGTCCTGGGCTCTATGGGGAAGCAGACTGAGCAAATCAGGGGAAGCAAACCAGTAAGCAGCACCCCTCCATGGCCTCTGCATCAGCTCCTGCCTCCAGGATTCTGCCCTACTGGAGTTCCTGTCTTGATTTCCTACAGTGATGAATACCAATATGGAAGTATAAACCAAATGGCCAAATAAACCCTTTCCTCCTCAACTTGCTTTTGGGTCATGGTGTTTTGTTACAGCAATATAATCCCTAACTGAAACACACAGCATAGATGATCTCAAGTTCCCTCCTTCACTAAAGAGCTATTGGAAGAGGATTGAGGTGTGGAGAATGGTCATCCTTTGCTGAGTATGTAGCCTCTGTATGCTTCCCAAGTTCTAGTGGATGGCTCCATATCCATGCACATCTAAAATTTTTTTCAAAGTTCAAAATTTGTCTAAAATTCTCAGTCTCTTTAAAATTCCAAAGTCTTTTATCTGTGGGTTCATTTAGAAATCAAGAAATAATTTACATACCTTCTTCAAAATGGAAGAGCAAAGGAGAAGTTAAAACCAGATCAAAGCAAATTTAAGTTCAGCAGTGTGAGAATTTCAGTATTAGATATTTGAGAATCATTCACAATCTTCTGGGCTCCTCTTCGATGTAGACTCCATTTCGATGTAGACTATTACTTTATGTACGTAGAGATGTGTCTTATTGTTTATGACGTGAAATATTACTGTAACTATGCAAAGATATATTACATTTATTTATGTATAATCTGTTTAACTATGTAAAGATGTGTGGCGCTTATTTTACCTTTAAAGATGTGTTGCTGCCTTACTTTGCCTACCTAAGGCACCTGATTGGTCTAATAAAAAACGAATGGCCAATTGCTAGGCAGAAGATAGATAGGTGGGGCTTGTGGGCAGAGAGAATAAGTAGGAATCCAAGCAAGAAAGAAGAGAAGAGAGAACAAAAGAAAAAGAGAGAGAGGCAATCGAAGCTAGCTGCCAGCTGGCCAGAAACAGGGTGGGGGGGAAGAAGCAGGAAAAGTAAGATATACAGATTGAAAGGAAGAGAAAACGTCTCCAGGCAAGACACAGATAAAGAGAAACGGGTTTTGTAATTTACAAGAGCTAGCAGGACAGCATAAAATGAGGCCAAACATTCATAACTAACAAGTCTCTAGGTCATGATTTAGGAGTTGCTGAGTGGCCTAAAAGAAAGCTTGCTACACCATTTCTCAAGCACCATGACTGGCCCTACACACAGATAGTCTCAAAGGCACAGGCCAGCTCCTCACTGCACCTGCTGCTGTCATTGGCATCTCCAAAATGCTAAAGTCCCCATTTAGGCTGCACCTTCTCTAATAGCCTCCCTTTTTGATGACATCACAAAGCTGATGAACCCCACCTAATCGTCCTTTTGTACTATAAACTTCTCAGGACAGTTTCAAGGTGGCTAGATGAAATGAACCAGCCTCACAGCACTAGGAAAGTTGAACAGGAATTGGGATAGCTGGGTTGGGGAAAAAAAAAACAGATAAGGCAAGAGAAGGAAGAAAAAAGATTCTATTTTGGCTGAGGACTCAGGCATTGAGTCTCAGGATTCATGGAGACAGTATCTACCCATTTGGGCCTGAGGAATTGGTTAGGTAAGAATTGGATGTGGCTTGCTTCTCTGTCTCTCTTGTATTTCAGGGTTTTTTTTTCCAATATCTGGTTCTGGGTTTTTATTATTAATACCAAAAAATAATTTGTACAATAGGAGATGCTGTCCCAGCTACTTGGAATCAGGATCCAACTTCTCTCCATGACTTCTTCAGTTGTGGGCCTTCAACTGCAACTGAGGCTGACCCTTCATCAAAAGCCTCTTGGTTTTTCTTGACCTCTCACTGTGCCGAATTTTATCTGCTCTCATTGACTCCTTCATGCTTTCAAAACCAGTACCACTTGGGACACTTTCACACACTACCAGGTTTTGCTGGTGCTGTGAGGAACAGCCTTGGCCACCTCTGAAACACAGCTTCCGTATGCTGACCACAGAAATTTCACCTCAGGGATAATGACCTCTTGTTAAGCACAGCTAATTTCTTGGTCCCTGCTGACCCAGGAAAGCATGGTTTTATTTTAGTGTTTCTGGTTTCTTGTCATCCACAGCTGATCCTTCAGCACAAGCTACCAGAACCACAGATTAATTCAAAATGCCACTCAAATGGCCCTGCAAAGTCTTTGCTTCCCTCTGAAACTTCAGAAGCCAGACCTCCATTGTCTGCAATGCCTTCAGTGTTATTAACTTCTAGTTTGTCACAGAACAGCCTACTGAGCTCTGACCACTCCCCCAAAGTTAAAATGTTACCACAACCTCAAAAATACATAATCTTGTTTGCTACTCAGTACTCTACTTTTGGTACCAATTTCTGTCTTAGAGTTTCTGTTATTGTAATAGAACATCAGGACCAAAAGGAATTTGGAGAGGGAATGAATTCCTTCATCTGCTTTCACACCACAATAATTTAAGACAGTTACAAGGCATTCAAGATAGAAACCAGGAGGCAGAAACAAAAGCAGAAGCCATAAAGGAACACTGATTACTTGATTTCTCTCCATGTCCTGCTCAAACTGTATTCTTATACATGTTAGGGCCACCTGTCCAGGGGTAGAACCACCCACAGTGAGCTTTGCCTCCCATATTAATCACTGATAATGGAAATACCCCACAGTTTTGCCAACAGGCAAATCTTCTAGAGGCAATTTCTCAGTTGTGATTCTTTCATCTCATGCAACTATAGCTTGAGTCCAGTTGGCAAAAAAAAAAAAAAAAATAGGACAATAATTGATCAGTTCTACTCAAGTGTCTGACAGTCATTAAAATTGAGAAAAAGTCATAGAAGTCATAGAAGGGCTATACAGCTTAAAATAATGTTAGATTCCAGTTCAGACAAGGGATATTAGGGTAAAAACTGGTGACATGTGGATAACTTCTGTTGTTTACCTAATAGGAGTGCACAAAAGGTAATTTCTAGGTATGGTAAATTATTCATATGTATTACATAAGAGGAAACTGGCTAAAGGCTATACAGAAAATTTGAATTATTTTTTGCAGATTTTTCTACAAGCCTAAATTTATTTCAAATTTTAAAAGAAAATATAAATATAAAAAGTTTGAGTCTGGAGAGATGGCTCAGTGGTTAAGAACATTTGCTGCTCCCTCTGAGCCCAGGTGTGATTTCCAGCTGCCAATATGGTGGCTTACAACTGTCCGTAACTGTATTTCCAAGTGACTCAATGGTCTCTTCTGATTTCCACAGCACCAAGAAAGCATATGATATACATATATAGTCAGAAGGAAACACCCATACACGTAAAAATAAAAATTATTTTATGATTTAGCAATATAAAATATGTTAATAAAATCTGCATGGATTATTGGAAAATTATGAAATTAAACATATTTTATATGAAATAAATATATTTTAAAGTAATGTTGAGTTGATTTAATGTTGAGAAGATACTTCAGTGCTATTTTAGTTTGTTGTAAAAAATTTCTGATCCGTCAGGCCCAAGGTTGGGACCCACAGACCCACAATCCCACAGAAATAAACAGAGGCTTATATTATTTACATGCTATTCGGCCTGTGGCTCAGACTTGTTGCTAGCTAGCTCTCACATCTTAACTGAAATCATTTCTATTAATCTGTCTTGCCATGTGGCTTGTGGCTTACCTGTACTCCATTGTATACTTGCTTCTTAGGCAGCTAGATTACATCTTTCTGACTCTGCCCTCCTTCTCCTGTATCTATGCTTGGATTTCACTTGCTTCTAAGCTTCTCTGCCATCAGCCAAAATAATTCCTTTATTATCCAATGATATTTACAGCATACACAAAGACATCCCACACCATTTTCCCTTTTCTGTCTAATCAAAAAGGAAGGTTTCAGTTTTGGGTTTTTTTAATATTTTATTTTTATTTTCATGTGAATTAGTGTTTTTCCTGCATGTATAATTGTGTAAAGGTGTCAGATCTTGGAATTGCAGACAGTTGTTAGCTACTATGTGGATGCTGAGAATCAAACTCAGGTCTTCCAGAAGAACAGTCCATGCTCTTAACGGCTGAGCCATCTCTCCAGCCTGGAA
This sequence comes from Sigmodon hispidus, assembly GCA_004025045.1. NCBI lineage: Eukaryota > Metazoa > Chordata > Mammalia > Rodentia > Cricetidae > Sigmodon > Sigmodon hispidus. The sequence continues at coordinate 88,981 of PVIH01003828.1, forward strand.
GGTTTCAGTTTTACCATAGAAAATTACATATAATAAAACAGCTATTGAGCAAAAATTATAGTTACAATTTCTAGTCTACTTGGATTTGGCAAAATTAAAAAAATATTCTTTTATCTACCTTATTCTTGTGAGTCCAAAGTTTTACATCTAACTTACCTTTTATTATAACTAAGGAAAAACTATAATTATAACTATCTAATCTTTAACTCCATCAAAGACCACAGAAGGATATAATATTACTTGAGGAAACAAGAAGCACAAGCAATTTTCAAAATGATAGAGATGACACCTAGCTGTCTGGACAGTCATCCACAGTTCCTTTGTAACATTGTGACATCCATCTTCAGCCTACAGGCCTAGAGTCTCTGGAAGACTTTTTTTGAAGCAGGAAATTTAAAGGACTGTTCCATCTATCTTGGTATAATTTGTCAGTCTTTCTCCCTGTGTCCTGCAGAATGTGTGACAGTTTTCTCTGTGAAGTAGGAACCTGAAGGACCATCTCAGCTTGTTCTGCCAAAGTCCAGAGGTCACTTTCCTTTGGATCCTGCATGTCCAGTTTATACAAAATACTGTCAGGTAGTTAAAGCAAGAATAGTTTCTTGTCCAATGGCTAATTTTTGCCTCAAAGAAAGTAAACTTCACATGGAGTTTCTTTGATACTCATCATCCTTTTGAAGTAGATTCACACTGCCAGGAGCAGACCTGTCTCACTGTCCAGAAAAGTCTAAGTTCTTAAACTATTTTAAATTCCATATTTTGTATGTCTTTGAAGTGTTTGAAGATTACCTAACTAATTGAAATATAGTTTTGTATACTTAAAAAATCCCAACTAACATGACTATAAGTTTGGCTATCATAGATGATTATTAATTTGCATTTCTTAATTACACATTATAATTTTAAATGAGGTATATAAACATAATACCTTAACAAGAGTAGAAATATATATACAGTATAACAAAATTGACTTAAAATTTGTATCAATAAGCCAAAATCTATACCAATGTAGAATATTTTGAGATTTACAGCTTTTTTGGATTAAAGTAGATCAATAATCTATCTTTTAAAAACATTTTTCTATCATAGCCCTCTTTTTTACTTAGAAAAAGATTGACTATGACCATTAACCATTTATAATAAAAACAAACATTTATAAACAATATATTGGGAAATTGGGCATAGCTTTCCATTACTACTTCCTGCTATTTGGGGGCACTGGCAATCTTATGGGCTGGATCATGTTAGTCAGCAGCCTTGAAGCTGATGTGGCCATATATTCCCATCAGAGATTTTTTTCAAGGGGGATCTTCCTTGATCAAACCACATTAGCCTGGAAGCAATCCATGGATTCTTGTTTTCTATAGAAACAAAAGCAGAACCTCTTTATCAAATCAACATATTCTTAGACCCAAATTTCAGAATCAAGATACCTTTAAAATATGTATGTTTGTTTAACTGAGCAGCCTTTACAATCAAATGTCTTTCTGTCATTAGCTCATGAACAGATAAAAAAAATAAAGAAAACACAATAATAAACATAATCCAGACTCTTCCATCATTACATGGCTTATTATATTTTTATTTCTCTTTCTTAAGGACTTTCTCTAGTCTTTTTCTTTTCTTTCCTAACCCTTTGTCCGTTTTACACACATTCTAGCCCATTTGGAGATTTTCTTCATCTGAATCTGGTTTATGGCATATCTTTAATCATTTTTTGTAACCAGGAGAGTTTTTAAAACAGCTTTGGTTGCTGGCTCTGCCTTGCTTGGTTTTTCAACATGGCAGAGGTACCAGAGTCATGCTTACCTTCCCAATTCTGGAAGGAAGCATTAAATATTGTGGAGCTATGCTTTTAATATTTAATATTAACAGTTGTGCTCCCAAACTCAAAGTAGCTGAGAGAAGCTTCTCTGTGCTACACTCCTTGAGAGACACCACAGAACCACACTATTCAGCTCATGGTGGCTGGTGGCCATCAACAAACATGCCATAGGCAGCTGCTGTGAGACAAGTCTCTGAAACTGCCACTAGAAATCCCAATGTGGCTTTCTTTCTGTGTGGTACATCTACACAATGGAGCATTACTCAGCAGTAAGAAAAAATGATATCCTAAAATTTGCAGGCAAATGGATGGATTTGGAGAATATCCTCCTGAGCAAGGTATCACAAACCCAGAAAGATAAGCAGGGGATGTACTCACTCATTAATGGACTCTAAACAAACTACGAACAAACAAGAAAAAAGCAAAGCATGCCCAAGCTGCAAGCCACAACCACTGAACAGCTTGGTATCAGAAACACCCTGGACTGACTCCTTGGATCCCACTTCCTCTAGAGGAACACCTGACTCAGTCTTGAGGTTGAGGGGAGAAAACTGGATCTGCCAGGAGTGGAGGCTGAACTAAGCAATATTGGGACAGCGGGACCTTGGGACTGCCTGCTGCCTGCCCAGAGAGGGGATAGGGAGATGTGGAGAAGAGAGAATGACCTGTGGTGGGATGGGGAAGGGACCTTGAATAAGGATATCCAAGGATAGAAAGTGTGACTTCTTTGTTCATAATAATAAAATAAAAATAAATAAACAAAAAGAATATTTTTAAGGTTTCCTCAGGCTTTATGCGGATGTATATGTCCCATGTTGGAGCACCATTTGTTATAAGAAATTTCTGACCCCATCAGGCCTAAGGTTGGAACCTGCAGATCTGGAGTCCCACAGAAATACACAAAGGCTTATATTATTTATATGCTGTTCAGCCTATGGCTCAGGCTTATAGCTAGCCAGGACTCACATCTTACCTCAACTTATTTCTTTTCACTTGTCTTTCCACGTGACTGGTGGCTTACCTGTACTCCATTATACTTGCTTCTTAGACAGCTAGATCGTCTGATCCCACCCTCCTTCCCCTGTATCTATACTTGGATTTCCTACCTGCTTCTAAGCTGCTCTGCCATAGGCCAAAACAATTCCATTATAATCCAATGATATTCACAGCATACACAAAGACATCCCACGTCATTAGCTTACAGGTTTGGCATGTACCTTAGACCCAGGCATTATAGATTTTCAAGGACATATTAGTGTTTCTGGGAGCCATGGAGACACTCATGTTTTGAAACCTAAGTGTGTGCTATACCAAACTGTTCTAGTCATTCTCATATAGTAGCAATTACTCTCTATTCTCATCTGTCTGGCCTCTCCATTAAGCCTGTTAGATGAGCTGGCAGGTTCACCCAATTCATCAGTATTTTTTTTAGAACATTCTTTCTAAAACCACACATTTTATAATAATGAGGCAATGAAAAGGGGAGATGTACATCAAAAGGTTTGATCAGTATCTCAGAATGGAAGGTGGGCCTAGGTCAAGGCTAATGATGCTCTAAAGGCAAAGGTTGTCAGAAAAACAGGAAGGTGTACACACCCTACTTAGGCTTTGCTGAGGGAACATTCTAGATCATACAGCATTAGCCCTAGCACCATCCATGTTCTGTAACATTGTTGTTTCTTATTTTACTGATAAAATCCTGGAGAACTGGGCGAATAGGTAACTTTGTTTCTCCTTGAACTGATGAGATACTGTTTATAGACTTTAGATGAACTACTCATAGCCACAATGCTCCTAAGAAGCAAACAAAGAGTTTGAAATGAGGCTTGGTTTTAAACTCATAAGCCATAGTAATGCTGCATAAGCACTATGAGCTAAAAGGATGCCCACTTTCACTGTTCTTCATGGGGTTTTCTTAGATTCCTGGTTTCAATGTTCTGTATTCTTTACTTGTTCACCTTGAGTCTTTAAAAAATAAGTTGCTTCTTTCTTCACAAGTCTCTTCTCACAGAAGAAACTGTCACAGATCCCATCTAACAAAAAAGAGTCGGGCTTTCCAAGCCCACGTGGAGGTTACCCAGTGCAACTGTCATGCTGAGCCTTGGCATCCATTCCTTCTTTCTGAGGTGCTGCTGTGCCTTGAAGTCATTTGGCACAGCAAAGTATTCTAGTCTGAATCTTTCTAATAAATTATGTTCCTGAAGGAGCTTTTTAAAGTCACATTGAGTTGATTTAATCTGTGAACTCCTCTAGGCGGCTTATTTCTATATGTTAAGCATGGAACCAAATCTCTTTTCTGTCTCCAAAGACAGATTCTTTTCAGATAGGAGTAACTCATCTAATCAGTTCTACATTATTCTTGGATTTAAATTACACCTTTAAAACCCATGTAACTGGGTGAAGTCATAGCTACCCAAATGTGGGTAAAAGAAGTAAAGGTATTTAGAGCTACTGCAAAGAAGAAAATGGGGAGTAAGAAAACAGAGCTTCTCTATGGTTTTATCACAAAGTTTGTATGACAAGAAAAGGATGCTCTCTGATAATGAGATAAAGTACAGAGAAATCCAGTGTAGGGCCAGAGGCATAATAAGGGTTCAATGTAACTTAAGTTCCAGGTCACAAACTAGTTCTGCTATAATTAAATATGGCTGTGGGATGTAACCAATGCAATTCACTTTCTCACAGTTCTAGAGTATGGACATCTGAGAACACAGTGCCAGCCAGTCCTGTTGTAGGCTGCGGACAATACCTTTTCTGTGTTCTGACATTGCAGCAGGAGGGGATGGAAAACAATGAAGGAAAAAAGAACATTCTCACATGTCTCCTGGAGAAGAAATGTTGTCATGTGGCCTCATAGCCTCATTTAATCCTGACTGCCCTCAAGAGCCACACACACCTCCTACCATCACTTTGGTCACTAGGCTTCAACATACAATTTTAAAATGGGCACAGGAGAACTGACAACTGTTTCTTATTTTGAAACATAAGAAAGAAAGTTTGGAAATTGTGCCTGAGTTTTTTATAAACTACAGGGCTCATAAGCCAGGCTGAGACTATACCAGTAAACTGCCACAGAACAGAACAGCATGGCTGTTTTAAAGAAAGGACTCTGCTGAGATACTTGCTAAAAAGCAAGTATTATGATTTTTATATACTACTTCACAGAGGTTGACTGGAATGAGAAAGGTGGGTTTCTCAAAGCACTATCTGATGTGATGACCAGCATGTGGTGGATGCTTCTACTATGCAAGGCTTTCCTCGGTGCTCAGAAATGCTCATTTACACTATGTTTCTAATTTGACAACTAACTAAATACTATTTCTTAGTGTCTAGTGTGATTAGGTTTGATATTCATACAGAGTACATGAATGTGTTTAATAATAACTCAAAGTCAGTTTTCTACTAAAAGTACTACCCAAATCTAGCCAACTGAAGCTCATATTGTGCAGTCACAGAGGTGGTTCTTGCAATTTTTAAGAAAAGCACTTTGGATGAGGAACACACTCTACCCCTTTGCCAGATGCTTATATAAAGAGTAATTCTTTTATATAATACCTCCCACATAGCAAATGCTGGTAGGTAGTAATTATCACTGATGTTTGATTCTCTGTAGTCAATCACTTGCCAAATCCTAGATGTTCTTCCTCTGAAGTTTCCTCTCATTTCCACCATGGCCACCTGAGCCCAGTCTGATGTATCCCACAGCTTGATGAGGCAATGCCTTCTGCTAGCTAGGTTGGTCTAACCTTTGTGTTAATCACCTTTCAGCTATGGCAATTGCCCTGTGATGTCAAGTCAAGATAGATAGTTCTTATTGCATTGCTGAGTCCCAGCCACCACCCACCCTGTCAAGTCTTGCATACTTCCCAAAGTTTGCAAATTCATGTTCTCCATTCCAGTGAGCCAAGTCTTTTACAATCTCAGGGGCCATTGGAAATTCAGGAGTCATGGTCTGAGTTGAGAAGCCCTGTTTTTTCTACACCAACGGCAACAATATCTATACCAACTATTAAAATTTATTTTTAAATCAATCTAGTGTTTATCTGTCCACTACTGATAGACCCGAGACTCAGGGTACTATCCTTGGGAAGGGGGCCCCAAGAACCCAGACTCCAGTCCAGTTGATGCAAATAGCAAGAGGATTTGTTTTGTCTGTACAGGCTGGCTTCCTCCCTGCCTCGGGAACAAGGGAGTAGCAGGGATTAACAATCTCATATCTCTTTTAAAGGCTAAGACCATAAAATCACCATTGCAACTGGGGCAATACATGATTGGTCACTTTAAAGGTCATACTATATTCATAAGGTTGCCTTAAGGTCAGCTGGCTAGGGGGTTTTTATAACCGGGTGTTGGTCACAGCTATTCTGCTTGGAACTTCTGGTATTTTTACCACAGGCTCAACCATCCTGTCCTAATGGTCACCTGAGTTGATTACAGCAATTTAGTTTGTTTTCTGATATGGGGTGCTCTGCTGAGTATTTGAACTGATTGCTTAGGTGAGCCTTTGAACTTAGGGTCTTTCTTGTTTTCTCATAGGGGGTGCTCTGCTGAATATTTGAACTGAATGCCTGGGTCAGGCCCTAGAACCCAGGGTCTTTCACTACCAAACCTCAGAAACTTAACATTGGCCAGCCAATTCAACACTCAATCATGCATTATAACTCAAAGTTTTTTGACCAATACAAATATATATTGGTTAATGGAATGTATATATCTCCAAAGTCCTTAGGAAATAGTATAATTTTAATGCTGTTCAAAAAGCAAACAAGATCCACCTAAAACAATCAAATACTTAAAAAAAAAAAAAGTAAAATGTCAGTTTTCCTGAATAAAATATTTCATGCCAGTCAAGTGTTCATAAAGATTTGTCTGGTTATCTGACTGCTATAGACCATAAGTAAGTATACATATCTGATATCAACCTGTCTCATAGGCAACTCTTTTCGAAACCTACATTCAGTGCCTTTCAATCTCCAAAAGCTTCGGAATTGGTAAAGATGTTGGGTTCTGCATCTGAAACACAGCAGGAAAAAGTACACAGGCCCATTTCTCTGCTAACCTTATGACTGGCTCATTTCAATTTTGCAAACACATTTTGTCAACTGTAGTGCTTTGATGGCTTTAATATCTAAAATACTCTCTCTCTTTTGTTTTTTTTTTTTGCTGTTTGCAACCTCTGGGGTTTCTCTGTGTAGCCCCAGCTGTCCTGGAACTCATTGTGTAGAATAGGCAGGCCTTGAACTTAGATATCTGCCTGCCTCTGCCTTCCTGGTGCTAGAATTAATGGCATGTGCCACCATCATCTGGCTATGAAATAATTTTTAAGATGTTCAATGTAGTGAGTCACAATTCAGTTATACATTCTATCAACTATATATTAAATGTACCGCCAATTCTCTTTATGTTGTTCACACCAAGCTGAAAATGAGAACTGTTTGTTCCAAGCTTTCTACCTCTGTATACCTAAGCCCACAAAATATATTTCACTAATTTGGATAGTTTGTATTATTCTCCTAACTGAAAATAAAAGATAACCCAGCCTACTCTGATCAAAAACATGAAAAAGAACAAAAGAAAAATCTTGTTTTTAAACTGAACTTGTTGCAAATGGAAATGGTTTGCACCCAGTGCTTTGAGCTTCTGAGTAAAACATGCTGCTAGTTAAGATGGCCTGGAGAAGGCCAGGCTTTGATCTATTCTTAATTGGCAGAAACATTTAGGAACATAATATATATTGTTGCGTATATAAAGAAGATTCTACACACCACAGGTGATTTAACAGCTTCCCAGCTCACATGACTATAACCTTAACTTCCAACCACTCAGCTCTGCCCTATTTCGTTTTGGTTTTGTTTTTGTTTTTTAAAAAAGAACCAAGAGCCTAACTTAGTCGCTAAATGAGGTGATAAGTATAAGGGAATTTGCTCAGAATTCAGCATGACATCAGCCCAACTGCTGGCCAGGATATTATGCCTTAGGAAGTAATTTGACAGACCTACTCCTAAAAGTGCCCCTGGAACAATGTTTCGTTCTTCCTCTTCTTCGTCTGCCAGAAGACAGTAAAGTTTTAAAATTCTGTCTGCTAGATGTCATGGGGCAAGCATGTATTAAGCAACATTAGCATACATTCACTCACCCAGATCTGTTACTAAAGTGTCAGTTTCCTGAAGGGATGGGTGAGCAGTGTGGCTCCTGGGAGGGGGGTTGCTTCTTCTTCTATTACCAGCTAAATCATATTCATTTAGGGCAGCCCTAGAAGAAACAGAAAATGCTCTTTGGCTCCCAGCTGCTTTGGGGGGCACTTTCCCATGCTAATACCTTCCGAACCATCTCTTTGTCATTTTCCCCACAGGAAACTGTGAACTTCTCCAGGCCATGGGCTGAATTCCCCACAGGGAAGAAAATGAGACTTTCCCAAGGAATGGAGGCTCCTGCAGTGTGCATCCACCCACCTGCAGCCCTTTTTTTTTTCTCCTTGGCAAAGTCAAATGAACGTGAAAGCATTTAGATTGTTGGCTTCATGGAAGTCATAGCTGAACAGCTTCCAGCTTGGCAACTGCTTCAATTGCTTCACGGCTGGATCCAGCCAAAGAGCTCCAATAGCCTCCCAAAGGAATTCATCTCTGTTACTACTGAGCACAGTGCAGCCACTGTGTGATCTGTGGCTGAGAGTCTGAGGCTCACACTGGAGGAGTCCATGCCCAAGGGGCTCAGCACCTTTAACAGCTGCAGATAGCAGGGCTTTGAGGCTGAACTAGCCCTTTTCTAGGGTAGAACAGGGGGCTCCATCTGTTCAAGCTGATTCCAAATAACTGATAGCGAGTGACCAGGCTGAAGTCAAGCTCTGATAACCAGAGTACTTGGAATAGTAAAGATCATTTTGTTCCTAAGTATTAGAGATAAGCAGTATCTCCTACAATGCTAGGGCTGCTAGTTTGCATTATCCCAAGAAAAGTGATTTACTCTTGATTTCACTAGTTGCAGGAGCAAAACAGAGCTTCGTTTAAAAAAAAAAAAAAGTGCTGAAAATATTTTAAAGTGTGAGCAAATAAATAAGGAAAAAAGTAAGAAGAAAGGATTGAAGAGTGGAAGGGATGGGAGAAGAAGAGAAGGAAGGAGAGGAAGAAATGAGGAAGGAGGGAGGAAGGTTTTTCTCTTTTTGAGCTTTAATCCCCAGCTTTCTTCACCCCAACAGTGTAGGGGAAGAATCCCACATCATTTAAGCTGTGTGGGCTGTGTCACAGCAACCTTAATACAAGAGAGAGTCAAAGGTTTAATTCTGTCAAAGTCAAAGAAATAGATTTAACATTACAAATCTAGGCTCTTTGAATGGTAAACAAAATTTTTTAACAAAATCAGTTTTACAGACCGTGGAGTGGGAAATGCCCTGACAGGTTCACACATTTGAGCACCTGCTTTCCAGTTGATGCTGTTTGGGATATATGTGGAACCTTTAGAAGACAGAGTCTTGCTGGAGGAAGTACATCACTGGAAGCAGGCTTTGGGTTTTACAGTCTGACCCGGCTTCCAATCTTTTTCTGCTCTACTTCCTGTGTGTAGATGACATGTGATCAATCAGCTTCCTGTTCCTGCCCTGAGCTCCATGATGGATGCCAAGCTTTCCCCACCAAGATGGACTCGTTCCTCTGGAAGGGTAAACTACTTTCTTCCATAATTTGGTTTCAGACATGGTGTTTTAGCACAACGGGAGTTAATACATAGACTTCAGAGGAATGTTCTAAAATCATCAAACAAATTATTCATGTGCAGTGCAGTACCCATCAGTAAAGCTGGGTGTGGTGGAACACTCCTTTAATCCCAGCACGCGAGGCAGAAACATGGAGCTCTAGGCGCTCTTGTCCATCTTCATCTACAAAGAGAGTTCTGATGCTTAACACAGTATATTGGTTCTTTGATATTTACATTTGATCTAAAAGCTAGTTTGAAGCTTTGAATTTTGGTCAACAACAAAATAATGTCTGCATTATTTCTCTTGACACTAAAATGTGGCTTGTGTCTGTACCCTTAGAACTGCTAAGTAGGGATATTCAAACAGGAAGGTCCACTGCATAGGCACTTGTGTTCTACTATACAGTTGTCATGTGTGTCGTCTGTGTATGTGTTTGTGTGTGTGTGTATATGTGTGTGAAAAATATTGGTATCCAACAGCTTTATGTAAAGTTCATCATTGTGATTTGATTTATCTTGATCACTAATTAATAGCCTAGGAAGATGAAGACTGGGAACTGAACTGTAAGTTTAAATAGTCTGTGTCAAGCCATTCTCAGCCAAGCACATTTAATTGTAAATTTGGGTGTCTAACGAGGTAATAGGTTTCAGAAAAAACTCAACAGGCAGTGAAGCATTCATGACTTGGAGAGGGGAAGGTGCTTATGGAGAACCTCTGACAAACTACAGCTTTCATAATGACATCCAACGAAAAGGCTCTTGGGACCAGAACAGCAGAAAGGAGTGTGCACTGATGCGCATTACTCAGAGCAGGGAAGGTTAGGTGCACCCCCTGAGAGATTCACAGATTTCTCCCCACATGTCATGACAATTTCTAGAGGAGAGAATGCAAAAAACAAAATTTGTTTCCTTCTTAAAATATAAGCATTAAAATTTTTAATTTAGAATTCAGTGAGTTTAGTAAAGCTACCAGTAAATCTGTCTTTGCACAGGTGTAAGCAATTCCCTAGACTAATAAGTTTAGTCAGCTGTGAAAACCACTAACAGGCTTAACAAGTCTCTTGGAGTTCTAATATTGTTATTGGGGAATCATAATGCTAATGAGTTAAAATTAAAATTAGTGATTTAGTGCAGGGTACTGAGAAAGCAAAATAAATCAAATGTGTGGACTCATTGCCAGATTCTAAGAAGCAGCAGTCTATCTGAATGCCATTATGTCCAAGGGTCTTTGCTATAGTTTTGAACTGGTTTGCTCCCTAAGGGTTCTTGTTGGAGGCTTGATCTCCTAGTGGTGTGATGTGAGAAGTGTAGGTACCTTCAAGAAGAAGAGCTCAGGAGAAATCTTGGGTCTTAACTAGATCAAAAAAGATGGTGTAGTTCTAGGACCCTGTAGTTAATTCTCTAGAATTTGGGAAAAGTGAGCCTCACCCAAGTCACTCTCTTGCTCTCATTTGGCAATGTGATGTCTCCTCTAAATCAACCAGGAGGATTTTTATCTGAGCTGAGCTGAGACTAGCTCATACCATCTAATCTCAGGATCTATGAATCAAATGAACTTTGCTTCATCCAAATCCTGTCTCAGGTGTTTTATCAGATGGACTAACATACTTTCTCACTCAATTCAACCATCTACTCAGCATGCTGCCCAGACAGAAGTCCCAGGGACCCTGTTCCTTCTTCCTGGAAGTCTTCCCTGATGACAGCTACTTTATCTGGATGTAACCATTCTTCAAATGCTCTAGATATTCTTTAGAAAGTTTCCTGTCTTCTCCCATCCTGTAGAAACTGGAACCCATCCCAACAGCTTTTTTTTTCCTACAAAAGAAAAACTTAATCTTCATTTTTTAAAAAATTCCTGCATACCTTTAATAAGTTCAAAAGTCCATTAGCTGCCTGAACACTTTCATGACCTTGTGCCAGCTCTCAATGGTTCACTATATGTGTGTAACCTTGGCTCTTCCCACACCCCCGAGGTAGGCAATGCTTTTTCACCTTTTTGCAAACAAGGAAACAGAAATATATTAAGATTGGGAACCCTGCCCCAGATCATAGATTACTAACTACCTCCAATCCTTTACACACTAGACCATTACATTCATCAGCCTCTCTAGGTTTTCTTTTTGACTGACTGCCAACATTAGCATGAAGAACTTGCTAATGACTTCTTAGCCTGAGTAGTAATCTTGTAGAAAATATTATGTGTGTGCATGCATATGAGAGAGAAATCTCAATACAAAGTAGGTCTCAGTGGTGACAATGCCAGACTTGTGACATTCTAACACAGTGAGAATGAGCCTATGACAGAAGTCAGGCCAGTTGTCTATGTCTACAGATGCTAACTGTGCATCACTAAGAGCACAGCTTGTTCTACTTGCGAAGTCACCTCTCTAGTACCTATTGAATATGAACTCTTGGAAAAAATAACCATTTGTGTTCCTTTTTTTCTTTCCATTTCAGAAAATTGGTTCTTTTTACTTACTTGGTAGTAAAATCATTGTGTTTCTGCATTGGTATTTGTGTTCTATTGAAGGCAGAACAAATCAACACAAATTTATTGACATCAGCAGTCCATCTCAAAGGCTCTGCATAACTGGAAACAAGATGACTGTGTATTGATTACTTCGAGCTGGTTCTAGGAATGAGGTTGATTCAGTCAGCTGGCTGGATACAGCTTATTTAAGACCTGCTTTCTTCTGACTGGTTGGAGGGGTGGAGAGTGAGAGTGTGGGGATGAGGTGGGGAGGCATCCTTCTCAGCTTGCAGATGCCTTCAGTACTCACTCACAGCAAGTCATCAACAGAATAACAAACTGAGATTTTCTCTTTGACTGTCTCTGGGTGCCATTTGAAGCACTAATGTCTAACTTCCTTCCACCATTGAGGTGGTCATAAAATCCTAAGAGATCAATGCAGATATTGCCACATTATCTTCCAAGGTTGAATAGTAGAAACCTTAATCTAATATAAATGTCCCTTCAGGGCAGAATCTAGATGAGCTTTCAGTGGGATAATCAGAGGACAGAAATCCTAGAAGGCATTTTAGGAATTTCTGCCAACCCACACATGTTGATTCTCAAAAGATAAATTCAGGATGTTTTCTTAGCCAGAAATTACTTCTTGTGTTATAGTTTTATTATTCTAATTCAATGTTTTCCACACATTACCTATTGTTAACAGATACATTCAAACTTGGAGTTAAATTCAGGCAAAATTCAGTTAATGTTCAGATTAAAAATATTTTCAATCACTAAGTGTATTGTTTTATATAATGTACTTTTATAATTTGTAAACATATTGAATTAAATGAGTTGAAATATATTAATATTTTCATAGCATTGTATATGATGACATATGCATGTTTGTATTCAATTATCCACAGAGAATAATTGTTTCACATTTATATATACATTCATATATATGTATATATATGCTGTGTGTATATATGTATATATATGTTTTGTGTATATGACAGATATTTTGACAACTATGAATGACACCATATTTTTAAATGTGACATTTTAGATAGAACACATAGGAAGAGAATTTATATAAAGCACTGTGCATTAGTTTTATTGACTTTTTTCTTTGATTATCCATAATAATTCTTAACAGAATAATTTCAATATTATGGGTAAAAAGTTTGTAAGATAAGCATGTAGAGATAGAAAGACAAGTGGAATAAACTGAATTTAATAAGATGTAGACATGGTTAGAGTTATAGAATGCTGATGAACTATGCAGATTTGAAAATTCTCTGTATTGTGAAGATGAAAACCAAACGCACAATCACACCAGCTTTTTGTACTGTATAGAACACTAAGTAGTACTCAATATAGGTGAGTGAGTGAGACACAGAGTTAGTAGAAGTTACTCTATGAAATACTCAATGAAACTGTCTAAAAATTAATCTTTGTTTTCTCACTCATGAAACATAACTAGATGCTAAGATTTCTTCCAGTTTCATAGTCTGCCATAGTTTGCAATGATTTTCATTCTAAGTTCTTACAGTCTTGCCCAACATATTTACAACTGTTCATATGTATCAACAATAGTAATGAAGTTTTTCTGGGGACTATTTTTAAGACAACTGAACCAAAATTTGTTGTAATATTTTATCAAAACTTTGATATGCTTGAACAGTTCGCTGAAGATGTGCAAAGCACTTACTTTTTCTGAGGCATGAAAAACAAAGCATAAAGTGCCACTTCCTCAGTGTGTAAAGAGAAGTGGAGCTTGTGAGTGATGAGGATTTTCATTCAAATAACAAGCCTTATTGTACAGGGTGTACAGGGCTGTCTCCCAAAGTCTGGAATGTCCTACATTATGTTGAATAAAGTGGCATTATCATCTAGTATTTTCCTTACTGCATAATGATTGCATATAGACTCTACAATCTGAGTGGTATGCATGTCTAAGTCTTTAGGTAAGTAGACAAATTCTTAAACCCCTAGGAACCACTGTTCTGTGTCAGATTCTCATTGTTCCTATGCCCTTGCCTCTGATATTTCTACCACTTCAACCAAGGGCCATTTCCTGTCAGTCTGTCAACAATGAAAATTGAAAACAGCCCCTCACCAACCCTTTGGATAATAGTTCCTATGTGCACATTATGTTAGCCGGTCTTAAAGGTCACTACCAATATCTGAAGAGGTCAGGAGAAATTTAAAGTTAAAAGGAGCCTTAGTAATCACAGAAGGCACCTTTCACCAAGGTAAGATGGCTAATGGCTATACAGACACAGCTAAATTGGACAAACCATTTCTAATGTTCTGTAGCAGAGTAGAATAACCACTTTTGTGATAATAAAGTGTATATCTTGAAATACATCATAAAAAATAATAAGTGAAGTCCAGAAAGGTGACTTGGGGTTAAAAGAGCTCTGGTTGATCCTCTAGAGGACCTTAATTTGATTTTCAACCTCCACATGATGTCTCAAAACCACTGTAATTCCAGTTATAGGAGATGTGATGTCTTCTAGCCTCTGTGGACACTGCAAACATAGGGAACACAGGCACACTAGCAGGAAAAATATCTATACACATAAAAACAAAAATTGGTGTATATATTTTAAATCATACTGACTTTGCCACACATTGTACACATGTATTGAAATGCCACCCCATCCCACAAATACATACAATTCTTATGTATTGGTTTAAAATTCTAGAAGCTGGCAGAGATGGCTTAGAAAGTAAAAGTACATGTTGGTCTTCTGGAGGACCAGAGTTCAATCTCCAGCACCCATGTTGGTTGGTTTACGACTACATCTAACTCCAAATCTAAGCATCCACTGCCCCCTGGTGGCTTCTTTAGGCCTCTATGTACATGCATATATATGCATAAATAAAAATAATAAAATCTTAAAAGCTTAGTGTGTGTGTGGCATGCCTTAGAACTTCTGACTCAAATCAAACCTGCTCACTCACACCAAGCCACCTGGGATTCCTCTGCCTCATCTCTTTTCTTGCCTCTCTGTTTCCTGGATCCTACACTTTTCTTTTCCATTCTGATTAATTTCTGTGTTTAGTTGGAACTCATTCTTTTATAGCTTACTGTAAAGCAGAATGTGGAAAATACCCTAAGATGGTAATTGTTCAAAATGTCTTTATTTTGCCTCCTCAGTTAATTGTGTTCTTTGTATCCATATACCAGGAACCATTTTTCCTCAGGATTTTGACAGTATTGCTCTTCTGGGTTGTAAAGAGAACTCTGTCTCATCAGAATCATGGTTTTTCATCCTTATAATTTTTATCCTTATAATTTTTCTCTCTAAAAAATATTGTGATCTCTTTGCTACCACTACTGTGAAATTTAGCAGTGATGTCTTTGTTAGATCTACAGTATCTTCTTCTATATCTAAACTGTGCTTTGAGCAGTCTGAAAACTTGAGAGGTTCTATTCCAAGACACAGGAATTCTTTCTTCAGTGTTTTCTTCTTCTGTATTACATGCTTTTCTTCTTGTATCTTGCATTCAGATTTAAAGACTTCTGTACACCTTGTGATGTTGCTGTTACCCTTTCTCCTCCTTGTATACTCTATCTCTGGCTGAGTGTTCTGAGAACCTGATCAACCCATCATCAAAATATTGTGGTTGATATTTCTGAATTTATATTTTTGTCTATAAGAGAACCATTAATCCTACTGACATATTGTAATTTTTTTCTAAGAAGAAAAGTAAAACTAATTAATTACAAGTGCACAGAAAAATGTCTAATGAAAGAGCTACTAAGACCTTGGCCTGGCTTACTCTAGGCAACACTGTATTCTTCCTTGTTTTCTCTGCACCTATTTTTAATTTTGCATAAAATATATACAATTATGATTACATTATGTAAGGTTTTGGTGCATAAATAAATTTTTCTAAATATTCATAACTTTTATCAGATATATGATATATATATATGATGGCTTGCATGTGGAGGGCAGAGGAGAGACATCTTATAGAAGTTGTTTCTCCTATAGTATGTGGGACTAAGATATCAAATTCAGGTTATCAGTGTTGCTAGTGGACACTATTACCCACTGAGCCATCTTCTTGGCCCTCTGCTAACTTCCTCAAGTATATATTACATCAACTTCATCTATAGTATACTACTATGGAAAAACATTCCATAATTTCTCCTATCTAACTACAACTTAGTTATTGCCCACTGAAAAATAGGTCTAAAATTTTTTTAAAAAGCACATAATTACACATATTTATGACATACTGTGGGATAATTATATATATATGATGCATTGTGATAAAAAAATAAGGGTAATTGGTATTTCTGCTTATTGAATATTTGTCACTTGTTTGTGTTGGGAACCTCAAAAGTCATTCAAAGGCACTTGCTTAATCCATGATAGCTCCTTTTGTGTAGAGCCCCATTCTTGTTTCAGCATGATGCACTTCTTTATCTCTCTGTTGAATAGTTTCATTTTTATTTTATCACTTTATATTGTCTTTATGTTTTCCTAATTGTTTTTGCTCCTCTCTTTCCTTTCTTCCTTTTTTTCCTTCCTTTATTTTTTCCTTATTTGGTTTCTTTCATGTTTTAGGATTCTTGGGTACATACCAAAAAGGTATTCAAGGACTCCACAGGGAAGTGAGATGTCAATTATGAATTTCACTGTTCAAACAATCTGAGTAAGCCAATTAATTGGATAACCTCCAATGACAGTGCCTTTGGATCTTTTGGTTAAGGGAATTTGACTTAACAGAAAAGATTGCTTTAAAATATTCTGGTGGGACCATCCTAGGTCTAGCTGGGAAAAGATGCAGGAAGTAGCAGTGAATGGCCTTCTTGGTCCCCGTGCATCCACGTTCCTATGGTTTACCTGTTTGTAGCAGGACATATGAGCTTACAGCTACCATACGTGTCCTCTTTAGGGTGTGACACTCTGTTTTCCCAGCTCCAGAAACTAACATGCAGTTTTCCATCCAAGAGCAGATAAGCCAGGAGTTGCTTAAAGAAACTTTCACAAAGTTTTCTAGATTTTAACTTTGCATTCAGCTATCTTCTCTAGGTCCTTTTAGCTATCAGTTCTTACTCTGAGGTATCCATGCCTGTAGCCCAGATTCCCAGGCTATTTCCTAAAAAGGAACTAAGTAGTTATATTTAGTGGTTTAAATAAACTGTAGACTTGACAGGGTCTAGACTCCCCTAGGAAACAAACTCCTGGCTATGTTTGGCTGTAATGGACACTGAGGTTAGTTTAGCCTTTGGACCAATATTAGGTCTACATTAGGTTAATTGGGTTGAGAATGCCTACGTTAGCTGTGGGTGGTACTATGCCTGGGGTTTATTCCATGAATAAGAAGAGGAAGAAAGCACTAGTGTACTTCATTGTCTGTTTCCTGACTGCAGATGCAATATGTCACCTTTGTCAAGCTTCAGCCACCATGTCTCCCTGCTGTGGTACACAGTGCCCTCAAACTGTGGGTTAAAGACAACCTTCCTCCCTAAGTTACCGTTGCTAGGTATTAAGTCCCAGCAACAGAAACAGTAGTTAATGCTGCATATATCCTTCTACATTCTAATTATGTACTTTTCATTCATCATTCTCCTTTTAAGATCACTAGTAAATTAAGTGACATGTTAGGAATGGCAATAATAAAAGTAAGATCTGGTTTTAGAATATCAGATGCTGTGCTAGGTCAATGCATATCCCTTGTAGCTCTGAAGCATCTTGTCAGCTGCAGATCTGATCATTATGTTCTTTATCTTTATTTAAAAGTTGGCAATTGACAATCATGAGCCCCAACCTTCCTGCTTCTTGTTCTTAGTGTTACTGGAGCATGGCTACACCCATTTGTCTGCATAATATCCATAGCTGTTTTTGCATGGCACTGCAAAATTGTGTAGCTGCAGCAGAGACCACTTGATCAGCAAACCCTAAATTATGTTCTCTGGTTCTTTTCAGAAAAAGTTTGCCAACTTCTGCATTGATTCACTGATAAAATATATCAAATATGACAGGCCTAGATCTAAGGTGAGTGATGAGGTCTCAGGCCTTTGCAAAGGCTGGCACTGATTCATTAACCAGATCAAATTAACAGTAAGTCCACTTAAAACCATAAGCCTTGGATAGCACAGATCAAGCACATAAACTAAAAACAGAAACTAAGGCTGACTTTTATAAGATAATAAATCCTCATTACTTATTGCTCAAGGAGCAATAACATTCAAACATAAAACAATCCTCTAGAAAATATTTATATACCGAATTCCTGAATTCTACAAACAACCCAGAAGGTTCTAAGAAATCCCCAAATGTATCCTAAGAAACATGGTTTCAAGGAAAGGGAACAATTCTTGTTATAAGTTTGGGCAATATTGTCCAGGACATTGAATTACTTACTTACCTTGTTGCTGTTTTAGAATACCCTGACAAAGGCAATGTAAGGAAGAAAGGTGTTATTTTGCCCCAGAGTTTGAGGCTACCTTCCATCACACTAGAAAAGGTATAGTGGTGTAAATATGGGCACTTTGCCATATTGTATCCACCATAGTCTAGAAGCAGAGAGTGATGACTGTCGGTACCTAGCTACCTTTCTTCCCTTTCTCCTTTTTATTCAGTCCAAGACCCCAGCCCATGGAATGGAGCCACCTACAGTTACAATGGGTCTTCACACCTCACTTACATAATCTATATAATCCTGTACAGATAGGTTCGGAAACTAACCCAGTCTGGCTAATTCCTCTCAGGCACATCTAGAGGCTATGTCTCAGATGATTCTAAATTCTGTCAAATTGACAACATAAACCATTATAAGCAAACTTCCTTTTAATGGGTTGAAATATATCACATGAAGGATTCTGAGATTTTCTGCAAACAAAAGCTCTGAATAACTTTTTTTCATGAAAAGATTAGCTATGTTTATGAAAGAAAACACAAGTAATTTAAACTTCTAATTCTAAAAATCTTTGATTCCATCTTGTCTTAGAAAACATTGTTACATGTTTCACTGACATCATCGGTATGAACCAAACTGATTACTGATGTTTTCAATGCCTTCTAGAAACTCCAACACCTTTCCAGTTCTCAGTCCACTGTTGCAGAGTTTTACTAGGAGCTGGAGCTAAAGAATCCAACAGCCAACAAAAACAGAGGCAGAAGCTGCTCTTCTTACTGTAATGGATCTGGAGTTCTCTGAAGAAGCCATATCTATGATGAAGACCTGACTGACTAGACCTTAACACCTCTGAAGAGATTCATGTCCAAATCATGCTAGCCTTAGTCCCTTGACAGCGCTTGTCACCAACTGCTGCATATGACAGTCTTTACAAGGCCTAAGTGAAACTTTGGGAAGAATTACTACCCCTAACCAAGCACAAGTTTCCAGCGACTCTAAACCTGAGGGTAATAGCATCAGAAACCCACAGCAGAGAGGTCCCTGCTCTATTGCATCTCACCCAACCCAAGTCCCCTATGATGGAGTGCAAAACTGCTACCCTAAGACTTTCTTTTATCTGATAAAAAAGAAAGTTCATGTTTCCTCTCCTACTGTGAAATCGTGACCCTGGGCTACAGGCACTCATTTTTGGGTTGCAATAAACTGTGTTGTCTTCCCTTTGGAAAAAGAATTGTGTGTTGTGTCTATGTCAGTATACAGCTTTGTTGAGGGTCTTTGACATATGACACCTCCTCTGCCGTAATGTCCCCTATGTCAAACCTGTGCTCTGATCCTTATTTGTACAGGTCAGTCTCATCAACAATAAAAATAAAGAAATTAGCTGACTACTATCTACTTACTGTGTATAGTAAAGGATAGACATTTCATGTGTCATGCTTCAGCTAACAAAGGCAGCGGAGCCAGTCCTGAGAGCCGTTTCTTTTCACACAAAGCACAACCTGAGAATAATCTTAGTGAATGAAGATATTCTCACATTACAGAATTACAATGTTTTCCTTCCTGATCCTTTATCTCATTCAAAATCAAGCTGTGCTATCATTCCTATTTTGAAAGCACATAGAACAGAGTTCAAAATGATTAATTATCTTCTGAAGTTCTCTAAATAGAAGCAGAGTTCAAACTTAGATCCTGTCTACAGATCCCACGCTTGGCTCTCACAGACTGTCTTCATTTCTCACATTCTCGAATTCTGTCAGCCTAGTGAATCTACCTGATAATATCCAAAAGTGAAGATGTTTGTTTGTTGCATTTTTACAAACCTAAGAGTTTCAGTATCTCTAGCCAGAAGTTTATAAGTAAGCAATCAATCGTTAGCTATCTGCATTCTACCAGATGGTAACACAACAGTTAGAGTTTATGGTCCCCAGAAACAGCATTTCTGCCTCTTTACAAAAGAAGACAAGGGAAAGCACTTATCCAGCATAACTCCTCCATAACAGAGGAATGTAGGCTCTACATCTACATCTATGACCCACTTCAGCTTTCTCTAATATGCTTGGAAATATTCTTATTCCTTTATTTTCCAAGTGACAGTGCAGACTCAATATGCAATGTTCCTGCCTTGATTATTGCCATAAAGGTTCTAATGATTAAATAAAATTGCTAACTTCATGGTGTCTCATTCTATGACACCAAGGTATCCAAGGTTGATGTTTTGTGCATGTCTTGGCTATTTTCATTCTCCATGGTAATTGATTTCTGAAGATTCAACTGAGCTGTTTTAGTACTTCCTAAGAAGTTTGCCCCTTCTGAACATGTCAAGTCTTTCCTTATTTGTAATAGTGAAATTCAGAGAGTTTCAAATGGTTCCAAATTATCTGTAAGAAAGATGCAGTATCTTCAATAAGTGATGCTAGGAAACCAGTGTATGGCCATATAGAAGAATGATGCAAGATCTTTATCACTTACCCATCACAAAACAACTCCAAAGGGACCATGAACCTCAACATAAGACATGATGCTCTGGAACCTCTTGAGGAAAAAGTAGAGGGTTCACATCAACATAGAAGTACAGATAAGAACTTTCTTGAAAGAACTTTGGTAGCTCAGAAAATAAGACCAACAATTGGCAGATGGGCCTCTATAAAATATAAATGCTTTTGTACAGAAAAGGAAATGTCAATAAATTAACAGAGCAGCCCACAGATTGGCAGGAAATCATTGCCAGCTTACTTCTAGCAGATGATCAGTGTCTACAGTATATAAAAACCTCAAAAACAAACAATCTAACAAATTATGGACTAAGGAACTGAATAGAAAGTTCTCAAAATGAGAAACAGAGGTGGTTAGTGTGGTGGTGAGCTCTGTCAATTTTATGCTATCCAACCTCACCAAGGAAGAGAGTGTCCATGAGGGGATATCTAGATTGAGGTGGCCTGTGGGCACAGGTGAGGGGTTATGCTCCTTATACTAACTGATGTAGAAAGTCCCAACCTGTGAGTATACCAGGCCATCCCCAGGTTTGGATTCCGACTGTCTGAGAGTGGATAAAGTGAGCCAAGCATAGGAATTCAAGCATCTATTGTCTGCCCTTGACTGTGTATGTGGCTACCTGCTTCAAGTTCCTGATGCCTTTACATCAATCACAATGATGAACATGACACTTGGGAGCTAAAGTAAACTCTTTCTCCCATAAGTTGTCTCTCTCAGGGTATGTTGTTATAAGAAAGGGAATCAAGACAGCTAGTAAATACTTCAGAGAGTGCTCAGCAGCTTCAGTCATCAAGGGAATATACAAATTAAAACTGCCTTAAGATTCCATCTTATCCTAGTCAGAATGGCTCCCAAGAATAATACAAGGACAACAAATACAGATGTGAATGTGGCAGAAATACCCCATTGGAGAAAACTTGGTTAGCCACTTTGGGAAAGCAGTGGCTGAATATTTCTCATGAGAGAGAGAGAGAGAGAGAGAGAGAGAGAGAACTAGAACTATAATACAATATATTTGGTGTGCAATCTTGAGCACATACCCCCAAAGACTCTAAATCCTACTATAGAGATACTTGCACATTCATGGTCCTTGTTGCTTCATTCACAATAACTGGAATATGAGATCCAAGTAGACATTAAGTAATGGGTGAATAATAAAAATGTGGCATATATACACACAGAGGAATTTTACTCAGTAAAAAAGAAAACAATTATGAAAATTGAAAGTATATGGATAAAATTTGAATGTGCTAACTGTCTTAGTGAGAATGTCAGTTGCTGAGACAAAACACTATGAGCAAAAATGACTTGGAGAGGAAACTGTTTCTTATACTTCAGCAATGCTGCTCATTATTGAAGGATGTCAGGACAGGAACTCAAACATGACAGGATCCTGGAGGCATGAGCTGATGCAGAGGCCATGGGGGAGTGCTGCTTACTGGCTTGCTTCTCAGAGCTTGCTCAGCCTGCTTTCTTATAGAACATGGGACCACCAGCCCATAATAGGCTGATCACTGAGAAAATGCCTTACAGCTGGATCTCATGGAGGAGGCGTTTCCTCAGCTGAAGCTCCTTCCTCTCTGATGCCTCCAGCTTGTGTCAAGTTGACCCATAAAACCAGCTGCTACAGTAACCCAGACCTAGAAAAATAAACATGTTGTCTCTCAGATGTAGATCCTAGCTTCCAGTCTAGTTCTGCACATTTAACTTGGATCACCTGTGAAAACCTGAAAAGGGCATTTGGGAAACACGAATAGTAGAAATTAGATGCAATAATAGTGGAGATTAAATGAATGTAGAGAGGGAGATTCCAGGTGAAAAAGAAGAGAGAGGAGAGTATACATGGGAGGAAAAAAAAAGAAGATAACCAAAATAAAAGGTATGTGAAAATTCCATTCGAAACTCTACCACTTTGTAGGCTAATTTAAAAAATATATATTCTTTCTTGGTTTTCTCCTCGATCCCTGGCCTGTCTTGCCCACCTAAGAAGTGCAGAAGGTGTGTTCCATCTCATGAAGAGAGCCTGAAATTTCATCAGATATTAGTGGTTATGTCAACAAACTCTGTACCAATATTACACTAGTACATCTTACGAGAAGATCGTTACGTAGACCTGGGTTTATGAACAGGGTTTGTAGCTGGGTTGGGTTTAGTGTAAAGAGTACCTTCCAGTACCATAAATTTCCAGTTTATAGGAATGAAAGCTGTACATAGGCACCTTCTCAACTTCTCCATGGTCAATGCATTGTGCAGGTATCTTTGGCAATAGGACCTTACCATCAGTTAGTGGAGAGCAACTAAGCCTTAGCAACAGCCTGGGTTGTTTGGAAGTTGCCGTGGGACCCCTGTGGCCAAAAACTCTGTTAATTAGATGTAACCCATTCTTAATACTGGAAGGTTCATTTGATGATGAGGAACATCCAGTTAGGTCTCTGTCTCCCTGTTATTTGGTTATTTCATTTAGATGGACTATATACATGTGTATATTTTAGGGAGATTTTGCTTATTAGGTTTCCGTTCAGCTCTTAGTTTTAGCTGTCCCTCTCTGAATTCTCTCCGCCCATACAGTTTGATCCTCTCCTTTCAGCCACCACAAGCCCATTCATCCATAACATTCTACTATACTCATAGATCAATGCCTTGCCCAGTCATCATCAGAGACACTTCCTTCCAAAAGAGATGGGAATAAATATAGAGATTGCAAAGTCTTTAGGTAAGTAGACAAATTCTTAAACCCCTAGGAACCACTGTTCTGTGTCAGATTCTCATTGTTCCTATGCCCTTGCCTCTGATATTTCTACCACTTCAACCAAGGGCCATTACCTGTCAGTCTGTCAACAATGAAAATTGAAAACAGCCCCTCACCAACCCTTTGGATAATAGTTCCTCTGTGCACATCATGTTAGCCGGTCTTAAAGGTCACTGCCAATATCTGAAGAGGTCAATGTACAGAGAGTAGAGACCTTGGAACACTCAGCCCTAAATGGAATGTCTCCATGAAATTTCTTACCTCAGACTTCAAAGAACCATGTGGAAGAGATAATGGACAATTGTAAGAGTGGATGGAGATGATGGACACCAGGGAAACAAGGCCTTTTAAGCACAGGAAGACCGTCATACTTAGAAACCCACAGAGACTGTGGTGGCATGCATAGGGCCTGCATGGGTCTGTCTGGACTATATGGGGCCACAGGGCTGAAAAGAGAAGTGGACACACATCCCCATCCCTAACCCAGATACTATCTCCAACTGAAATCCACTCGCACTTGCAAAATTAGCTTTCCCCTATGGAGTCTCACTGGGGAAACAAACACTCTTAAGGGCAGACCCTACACACCCAGCAATAGATGACCAACACAATATAAACTCAATGTCATCTTTAGTGGTTATTTATCTCATAGTGTTTTATCATGAATTTTTTTTCTCTTACAGGTCCTTTGTATATCATGGTTTCCAGATTGTGTCTTTATGGGAGTTTGTTGTGTAGAAACATGTGTCTCTGAACTTATATGTGTTTCTTGAGCGTTGTCTTTGGCTCTTTTTATTCTATTTCTTTTGTCCTATTCTGGACTGTTTGTTTTTGTTAACTTTATTTTTTTAATCATTCTTTAGATACCTGTTTGTTCTCTGAGGTGAGACAGAAAAGGTGTGGCTTCATATGAGATAGGATGTGGGGTGGATCTCAGAGGAGTTATGCTTATATATAGCCGAAACATATTTCATGAAAAAAATCTATTTTTAATTAAAGGAAAATAGAAAAAATACTTCTTAGAAAAGAATTAGAAGAGAGATGTTCTGTATTGCTTGATAGTGCTACTATTAGAAGCTGTGGGTTGCTAGCCAAGAATCACAGTACCAAGTATGGAATCTCAGTGTGAGCTATTGGACAGTAGTACACAGAGGCTTTCTGTTCCTTGTTTTTGCTCAGCAGGTCTAGAAAATAGGACCCTACTGCTGAAGACAATACACATTTTGGATACATGATAGAGAGAAATAAAATTGTGCCTAAGCTGGAACCCACCCTCAAGACCAGCTTTCACAATGATGGAAGGTGCTATGCATACTGCTGAGAGAGTTCTTTCTCAGCTGAGAACCCTATGAACTTCAACAGAAACCTCTGAGAAAAGGTATGCTCATTTGTGCACCAGTGGTGTGGCTTTGATAAGAGTCATCAAGTGCTCTGATTAGATTTAAGGCCTACTTCACTGGAGGGAACCAGATTTGCCACAAAAACATGGCCACAGAAGTCAGTGCCCCTTAGGAAGAATTTACCATTGTTCCATTAAGTTGGCCGATCCTCAAATTATCTGTCTTTATATATGTTAAATATCTGCTTTTCAGTCCATTGATACCCACTACTCTGAGCCTTAATAGGAGAATCAGTCCTTTTCATTATGGATGGTAGTGAATTCAGGGACTGAGGTACTGAAAATAGCTGAACACTGAGTGCTCAGCCTCAAAGAGAACAGCAGTAGCACTCCAATAAGACTTGGGGAATATTGGAGAAGACAGTAAGAACCAGAAGACAAGGAGAAGGGCTTTGAAATGCCTTCTTCCAGACTTGATACAATCGGCACAATTATGAATTCAATGCAGCTTCAGTTGCTTGCACTGCCATATGCAGTCATAAATGAAGTATGAGGAGTAGGGTCCCTAATGCCTGTAAAGGCGTCTAAGACAGCTCCCACTGTTAAAAGTCTCACAAGAAGACCAAGCTACAGAACTATAGCACAAATACAGAGGACCTAGGACAGTCCCATGCAGGCTCCCTGGGTTGCTCTAGCTAGAATTTCAAGTACTATATCGAATAGGTATGGAGAGAGTGGACAACCTTGTCTTTTCCTGATTTTAGTAGAATCGCTTTGAGTTTCTCTCCTTTTAATTATATATTGACAATTGGCTTCCTGCATATTGCTTCTATTATGGTTATGTATGTCCCTCGCATCCCTAATCTCTCTAAGACTTCTATCGTGAAGAGGTGTTAGATTTTGACAAAACCTTTTTCAGCATCTAACAAGATGATCATATGATTTTTTCCCATTTATTTATAAGGTGAATTACATTGACAGATTTTCATATGTTGAACCATCCCTGAATCTCTGGGATGAAGCCTAGTTGATCATGGTGGATGATCTTTGTGATATGTTCTTAGATTTAGTTTGCCAATATTGTATTGAGTATTTTGCATCAATTTTCATGTATGCAATTGGTCTGTAATTCCCTTTTTTGTTGGGTCTTTGTGTGATTTGAGTATCATGGGGATTGTGGCCTCATAGAAAGAATTAGGCAATGTTATATCTGTTTCTATTTTGTGAAATAATTTGAGAAGTATTATTAGTATTAACTCTTCTTTGAAAGTCTGGTAGAATTATGTATTAAAATTGTCTGGCCTGGAGCTATTTTTGGGGGTTGGGAGAATTTTCATTAAAAATTCTGCTTCTATTTCATTGGGGGTTATGGGTCTATTTAAATTGCTTATCTGATCTTGATTTAACTTTGGTAAATGGTATCTCTCAAGAAATTTGTCAGTTTCTTTTAGATTTTCCAGTTTTGTGTTGTATACATTTTTGAAGTATGTGTTGGGATCATGTTTGATCTGACATGATATGATAACATGTTTACCAGGTTAGCTAGCTGATGTCTATGAATAAAGAGGCTTCATGCCCCATAGATGAAGGAGACACTTAGACTGCTTCTATGTACAAGGACTTTATTATTATAATATGAGAGAGCAGAGAGAGAGAGAGAGAGAGAGAGAGAGAGAGAGAGAGAGAGAGAGAGAGAGAGAGAGAGCATGCACTCCCAGGAGAAAAGAAGCAAGAGAAAAGAGTAAGAATTCTTAAATGGGACTCGACGTTAAAACTCAGGGCAGGGCCTGGCTTCAGAGGCTAGAACAGAATCCTAACAGTGTGACCTAATGATTCTCTGGATTTCCTCAGTGTGTGTTGTTATGTCTCCCTTTTTATTTTTAATTTTGTTCATTTGGATATTCTCCCCTCAGTCTTTTAGTTAGTTTGGATAAGAGCTTATCTATTTTGTTGATTTTTCAAAGAACCAACTCTTTGTTTCACTGATTCTTTGTACCGTTCTGTTCTCTTTGTTTCTCTTTTATTGATTTCAGCCCTTGGTTTAATTATTTTCTCAGCAGGCTACCTTTAACAGCCAGCTGAACAAATGACCAAAGGCATAGATGAATAGATTCATATAATATAATGAATTTAATAATCTATTCAAAAAATTTTGAAACATGCAATTATGTGGATAGAGCTCAGGCAGAACTCTAGAAAAGATGCTTAGCATTGTCTATAACAGAAGACAGATCAGTGCTGGCCTTGGATTCCAAGTACAGGTTAGAGTGATGAATATTGGCAGAACAGGTCTTCTGGAGGTGATAAAAATATTCTCCATTTTAATAATAATGGTGATTACATTGGGAGCACATTCATCTGCACACAATCCAGGGTGCTTTCTGTATGTATAGATGCATACATAGATGCAACGTATGTATGTATGTTTACATATAAGTATGACACCTCAATGAATTTATTCATTAAAAGTGTATGTATAGAAGTTGAAAATAAAACTTAAATGTAGATACCATGGATGTTTTATCTGGATGACAGGCTTATGGATGATTTCTCAGTTTTCTTTATTGTAGTTTAAATTCCTAAAATGACTATATAACTGTTGGTGATTTGAACATTCCATTATTTATACATGTATAAGCACATGGTACTCCAAGATATTTTCCATTTTATGAGTTGAAAATAAAAGTGTGTGTGTGTGTGTGTGTGTGTGTGTGTGTGTGTGCATCTTACTAAGGAGAAACTAGCTAAAACAGGGTTAACAGAACCCATCTAATGCTCATATTTAAAGACAGGCATGTGTGGATAATTTTCTCATCATGATTCAGGCTCCAGGTTTCTTTGCTTGTGTCCTTTGTTTCTTTCTGCCCTTCTGAGACCCAGGCAGGCCACTCCCCTGCAGGGAGTTACTGGCCTTGATGACAGACAACATACACTTTTCTCAGTGCCTGGTGAGAGATCCTCTCTTTCTTCAGAAGGTCATTAAAGCTTTGTAGGAAGAAGCCCAAGCAGAGGGCAGCACCTTGATGTAATTTTCTTCTATGCTCTTTACCCACTGAAGTGTTTTCTTTCTCTTTTCCCAGCTCCTGTTTTTGCTCTGTGACACCAGGAGAACTCCCTCCACTTGCCTAGGAAGTTTGATGGCGCAAAGGATGCTCCTCATCCTCCTCTATTCTCCTCAGTCCCAGTCCATCCTCTTTCCTCTACCTTTATCCTGCTCCTATCCGCTTTTATCTACCTCCTCCACTTCCATCCTCCTTCCACGCTCTTCCTTTTATCCACCTCCTCCAGCATCCCCAATCTGTTCCTCTTTTTACTTCTTTTCTTTCTTCCTCCATCCTTCTCCTCCTTCCGTCATTTGCAAGCAGGTCGGATGTATATCACGGGCTGTGCATGTGCACCTGGTATCTAGTGTACCTAATACAGCACAGGTGCTGCATCACAACCATAGCGACCTACCCAGCAGCAACTGTGACAAGGACAATAGGTATTCCCAGGCAGAGGCAGTGAGCTCCACATGCACTAGCAAGTGGGAAAAATGCAAGGCAGCTAGTAAAGCTTTCCCCTGTCTTCATGGCCCCTCTTTATCTAGATCAGCCCTTTAAGAGATCACAGCAAAAAATTTCTAGAAAGTCCAGAGAGCAAATGTAGTTGGGACCTTTCACCCTTGCCCAGCCATACTTCTACTTCTGGAATGAAGTGGAGGTATTATAAAAGCAGAGGTATAATAAAAGAGAAAGGCCTATACCTGGCATCCCTGAGGAGTGAATACAGACAGGAATGAAAGTGATGGCTAGTTCATGGTTGTCATAGTTGGGGTGTCTATTGCTGTGGAGAGACGCTATGACCATGGCAACTCTTATAAAGGAAAACATTTAATTGAGGTGGCATCTTACAGTTTCAGAAGTTGAGTTGATTACCATCATGGCAAGGAGAATGGTGGCATGCAGGCAGACAAGGTGCTGGCTACATCTTAACCAGAAGGCAACAGAAAATAGACTCAGATGTTCATAGCAGCATTATTTGTAATAGCAAGAACCTGGAAACAACCTAGATGTCCCTCAACTGAAGAATGGATTAACAAACTGTGGTACATCTACACAATGGAATACTACTCAGCAGTAAGAAAAAATGATATCCTCAAATTCGCAGGCAAATGGATGGATTTGGAGAATATCCTCCTGAGCAAGGTATCACAATCTCAGAAAGATAAGCAGGGC
>PVIH01003828.1:118228-152306 GCA_004025045.1 Sigmodon hispidus
GCCAAGCATGCCCAAGCTGCAAACCACAACCACTGAACAGCTTGGGATCAGAAACACCCTGGACTGACCCTTCGGATCCCACTCCAACTATAGGAACACCTGACTCACTCTTGAGGGAGGGGGGACAAAACTGGATTTGCCAGGAGTGGAGACTGATCCAAGCATTATTGGGTCAGTGGGACCATAGGACTGTCTGCTCACTGCCCAGGGAGGGGATGGGGAGTTGCGGAGAAGAAAAAATGACCTGATGTGGTGGGAGGGGGAAGGGACCTTGAATAAGGATATACAGGGATGGAAAAAAAAATTCAGAGGGAAAGCTGAACACAAAGTAAATATATGTGTAGCAATCTTATTTGCATTATCACCCTTGATAAGTCATGCTTATGATTTTTGTCTTCTTTATCGTTATTGTTAACTTCTCAGCATTTTAAATTCATTTTATTGTTTTTCTTGATAAATACAAAATAAATAAAGAAAAAAAATAGACTCAGATATCAAATGGTATATTGAGCATATGAAACCTCAAAGGTCATTCCCACAATGGCATTCTTTCTTCAACAAGGTCATACCTACTCCAGGAAAGCCACACCTCCTGAATAGTGCTACTGCCTATGAGCTTATGGGGGCAAATTACATGCAAACTACCATAGGACTATAGAAACTCTGGTACAGTTGTAGAGTTCCCCCTGGCAGATATTGAATTGGGGGAGGTAATTATTATATACTGACTATGTGTCTGCAATACCACACAGCCCTCTTTAAACTAAATACGTGTATATTTATAGATGGAAGGTAAGAAAATATAGGCTCCAACAACATGTAGGAGAGTTGTTAAATCATCTTCAGTTGTTCTCATTCTTAGGAAAGATGAGAAGCCTCAATCTCATTTCAATGGGAAAAATCTGTGTTATCTGAATTGCTCTAGTGGTGCCAGCATTTTACAATAAATGTAAATGATGAAGTAGGTCTTTGATTTGGTGAAAAATGTATCTCTTGGCTTCATAAATCAGTATTGATAGCTGCAGAAAAGAGAGTAATTGTCATTGATATGTTATGCCAAATTAGAATCCAAAGGCTTGAAAGTCCCTTCATCCCTTTTCTCCTCTTCTTAAGACTGTGTTTAAAAGAGGCTTTTATAGAACATGCTCTGCTGCAAGTGTACTTTGAATACAGTAGGGAATTTGCCTGACAGGACACTCACAGAAAACACTGAACCACTATGATCTTATCCTTTTGAATGGACCATTTCTGAGTCAAGGGGAAAGAAGAAATGCTCTGATGAAGCATGAGTGACCAGATAGCCCTTTGGAAGTTCTAATCACACATAAGCATGAATACATAAATTCACATGCAAATTGTTATTTGCCTACAATGTATGGCTTTGCAACTATTTTTCTACAATGCTTGGGATCAAGCATATGTTGGGAAGTGCTCTATTTACAACATACCCTCCAACCTAAAAATGAATTGTTTTTATTCAAGATCTCCAGGTATATTCAAATAAAAATTTACTTACTCAAGACAGAACAATATATACTCCTATAAATTATAAAGTCTGAAGATTTTGGAAATATATCTAAATCATTATTAAGGTTTTTCACAGTATTTCAGTAAATTGAGTTTCTCATTACAGCTCTGAAGATGAATTAGAGAATCAAAATATAATAAAAGCAAAAATATAAGCATAATTTTTTATCTTTCTCACCTTTAAGTTTGTACTTATCATGTTTTGAATAAAAAAAATGTTCCTATTGACTGAGGTATTTGAACATGTATTTCCCATTGATGGCACTATGTGGATGAGGTTCTGGGACCTTGAGAATGTGGAGAGCCTGTGCAGGAGGGCATATGTCACTAGGTGAAGGATTTGAAGGTTTATGGTCTCTACACTTCCAGCCTGCTCTCTGCTTTGAGCACCTGAACAGATAGATTCTGTTCTGTCCTCTGCCATGCCTTCTCACTATCATCAGACTCTCTTTAGAACCATAAGCCAAATTAAGCTGGTGTTTCCATAAGTTGCTTTTGGTCATGGTATTTTATATCTCAAAAAAATATTAGTTAATTCTGCAACTTGTGGAAGTGCAAAATACAGTGATGCATTCTTCAGAACCCTTCTCTAAGAAATAAAACTAAACTTGTACTTTAAAATGTAATTAATGTATTTCTTGAATTTCTAAAGAACAATTGAATCTGTTCATGAAACTAATGAGGTTAATAAGTTGGGCATGTTGGCAACTTAAATTTGTGGTTTTCATTTTCATCTGATTTATGACTCTTCCTCCTGAATCTGTGACAAGCAACTAGTCTGAGACTGAGTCCACCTCTTGAGTCTTTGAAAAGTAACTAGTCTGAGACTGACAGGCACTTTTTGCAGAGAGGAAAATGTGGTATACATCTGGAGATTCTTGGGAGCTGTGTTGATGTCACCTTCGCCCAGGAAAAAAAGATTCATCAGTGAAAGATGCCCTAAATACCAGTATTCTTCTCAAACATAACCTAAAAAACCCATTGAGGCCTAGGGTTCTGAAGAACTCAACAAATCCCTGCTTCCTGGTGGGACAGAACAATAGCCTTTAAAGCTTTGGATAGTTGATAATGATCACTATCAGTTGATTAAAAGGTTAATATTTATTAAGGGATTTATGTGAAACACTAGATAGATGTCCCAATGTTACAATAAAACATTGAGTGACTGTCCAGGTAGCCAGATGTCTTCTCTGTCATTTCTAGAATGTTAAGGTTGCTTGCAATGCACTTCCAGTTTACTCAGTTAATATTATATTCTTCTGTGGTCTTTGATGGAGGTGAAGATTAGATAGTTATAATTATAGTTTTTTAAGTTATAATAAAAGGTAAATTAGATGTGAAACTTTGGAATCACAAAAATAAGGTAAATGATAGAATATTTTCTTTAACTTTGCTAAATACAAATAGACTAGATATTATAACTATAATTCTTGCTTGATAGCTGTTTTGTTGTATGCAATTTTACTATGTTAAAATTAAAAGTTTTCTTTTTTGATTAGATGGAAAAGGGAAAGTGATGTGGGATGACTTTTGTGTGCTGTGAATTATCACTGGATAATAAAGGAACTCTTTTGGTTTATGGCAAAGTAGCTTATAGGCAGGCAGGAATTGCAAGCACAGATGAAGAAGAAAGGGGGCAGAGTCAAGGGAGACACTGTGAGCTTCCACCCAAGAGAGTAAGATGTAATGGAACACCATCACCACGTGGCAAGACATAGATTCATAGAAATAGGTTGAGTTAAGTTGTAAGAGCTAGTTGGTAATGAGCCAAAGCCACAATCCAAACAGTTTGTAATTAATATAAACCTCTGTGTTTCGAGGCTAAATGGTTGTGGGACTGTAGGTCTGGACCTCAGGCCAGATGGGCCAAAAACTTCTGGCTACAGCCTTGTATCTTCTCTAGTTCATATTCTGTTACCTATGGGAGTAAGACAACAGTCTCTACCATAGTTCTGAATAACTGAGAAATAAGACAATGAACAGTGTGAGACAAAAAATAAGGAACAATTATACAGATATTGTGGAAAATTATATGATGGCTCCATAAAAATTAAAAATAGATCTATCAGCTATCCAATAATCCCGTATTAGCCCTCTCCCCTGTGTATATATGGGGGGAAATGAGATCTATATGTTGAAATTATAGCAGGGCCCTCATGTCATTGATGAAAAGTCCCAGTGGTGAAAAAAGAATCATCCTAAGTGTCTGTCACCAGAAAGAACGGGTAAAAATGACATGATAAAAAGAGCACAGTGGAATGCTAGACAGCCATAAAAGTTGAAATTGTATTGTCTTCAACAAAGTAGATAGCAACCAAGATCATTATGTTACATGTACTCAGCAGGCACAGAAAGGCAAATGTCATGTGATCGCACTTTTATTTAGAATGTAAAAATGTAGGTCACATAAAAGTTGGGAGTAAAACTATGATAGCCAGAGGATAGAAAGAGTATAAGGATGCAACAGCAAACAGTTGCCCACTGGGTATTAAGTCACATTGGACAGAGTAAGTAAGGACATTCTGGAAGCTATTATGTGTGAACGTGTAGCTGACAGTAACAAGCTGTACATTTTACAATAATGCTGGAAGATGGAATCTTGAAAATACTCACTGTAAAGTGATAAAGGTCTGGGGAGGTGATTTTGGCATCATTTAACCATTATATTATTAGTATATGTTTCAAAATACCACTATGGCCATTTATATGAACACTTTTCATCTTCATGTCAGTTAAAAGTAAATTTAGATATTATGACACATAGCTGGAGAAAGCTGCCCGTACCTTTATTTATTTATATGTGCTTCTCTAGTAGTTACTTTTGTCATTCATGTGACAAAATATACATGACAAATACACCAGCAGGGAAGGAAGAACCCATCATGGTTTGGACAGCCATGCGAGTGGAAGCAGTGTGTGTACAGCTTCGAAGTGGAGGCTGTGTGGTGCAGCTCCATGGCCATAGCAATGTACGGAGGAGGTTCTTCACAACTTGGCAGACCAGAAAAGAGAGCCTGTGGCTAGAATTAGGTTCAGGTATAATCTTCAACATTGCACTGGGTGGGGCAACAGGCATTCTGTGTTAACAAGCTCACATCCCTTCCTCCTTCCTTATTCTCTGCCTCCTGAATACCAACACATCATGATCACCTGCCTTGCCTTCCTGCCTCAGTGGAGTCAGGCTCCATGCCACCCTGCCACATCTAGCTGTACCTCCAACCATGATACTTTCTTACATTGTACCCATCAAGTAGTTTTCTCTTAACAACATAAACTTTACTGATAAAGAAGTGAGTCTATGCCTTGCATGGTTACAATCTTCCTGTCACTAATTCCTTATTATGGCCAGTAAGATAGTACAGAATCTGGTCAGACTACTACAAACAATCCTGCAGTTTGGTGTTTGAAGGTAGTTGCTGACCCTCTCTCTGAGAACCTAATTCTTCTTTTGTCACTCAGTTTATGATGTGTTTTTAATCACTGGAGGATATAGTAAATTATTTTGTAACCATATTCTCCACCTATTTTGAAATAATGTAACCTTCCCCAAACACTACCTCAGGACTTGCACTGAGAAAGCAGTTATCCAGTAATGAGAGAGCTCCAGGGTGCACTTTTCTCTCAGGAGTTCTACTATATTTTGTTTTCCCTGGGCCGTAGAGCACTAGACAAGCTATTATGCTAGTCTTTTGCTTTTCATTGTAAATAATCCCAACTTTAAAATGAAGACAGTGGCCTAGGAGACCTCAAAATAACGATAAAACAAAACATTTTTTTTTTAGGCCTTCAGCTAATGGAGCCAAGACCCTAGTCAATGCCCTCCAACCCTAACTTTTTTAAGTACCAGACTCTGGAACTCACAGTCAAAGCAGTGTTTACTGCTATGTGAACTGAAGAGAAATATTGGGGGGAGGGAGGAGAGGACACATAAATAGGAAAGTTAACATGTCATCCACAGATTATCCATTCTTTCCTGTCTCCCATTCTCTTCCTTGAGGAGTGATGTTGAATTGAGATTGTCAAGAACATTTCCCAGGATTTCTACATTTCCCTCTCTTCTCTTTTCCTTTGTCTTTCCCTTCGCTTTCCTCTTTACCAACTCACCAAATGTCAAAGTTGTTTATCATCTAAGCAGCTTAGTTATCATGCTTTTTTCTCGAGGCTTATGGCTTTCCTAAAGGACCTCATTGTTCTTCTCCCAGCCGGCCAGTAGGGCAGAACACTGACCCCTCGCTTTGCTGGATGGGCTGCTTTCTCTTCCTTGCCCTCCTGCCACAGAAACTGGAAGACAATTGTTCCCATTCATCCCCCTCTTCCCTGTCCTTGGAGACAGGGTGCTGCTGAAGCATCTCCTGTCAAAGGCATGGAAACTTACTGACAGATACAAACTCAGTCTTGTCACCAAGTAAAGCTGGTTCCATCTATGAAACTTTCTTGGTATATATGCATGGAAGCATCAATGGATGCACACACATTCACACATATGTGCACACATCACCAGCCAAACCTCCACCAGCAGCTTAGCTTAGGACTTTGGAGAGTTGGAGACAGAGTTGTCACACACACCGGATTTCAGTTAGCCACAAGGTTCTTCTCAAGCAAAAAGCCAGGTGTGGTGGAACATGAGAGGTTTCAAATCAGATCTGTCATGCTTTGAGCTGAAGTCTCTACAAGTTCATTTGAACTAAATTCATAACTTTTCAGTTAATAAAACTAAGTTCTCCTGTCTAAAACCGCACCTTATAAAAATATTTGCATTTCTTAATTGGATAAAATGCATCATTGATTTGTGAGTTCCTTAGCTGTGCCAGTAAAGTGCCACTCACACAAAACTCACAGCAGACTGAACAAATGTTCCCCTTCTAACCTCATTGCAATAGTGTGAGAGCAAAGATTCAGTTGAGAGTTCTTAAGCTACACTCAAAGAACAGAAAAAGTATTAAGAATTTATTTTTGCCAAAAATGCTGGTATACTGTATGTTAGTTGAGAAGAATCCACTTATAAAGATATTTTAAAGGTCTATGAAACATCATTAACTCTGAAGGATGCTCTTAGGTAAAACTGATATATGCATATGGCAATGTGTAACATTATCTGCATGATTGTTTTTACAAATTTTTAAAATTAATATTTCTATACACAGAAAAAAGCTGTCATGGGATTAAGTTTTTATTTCCATATCTGCATGACATTCCAAACCATGTAAAAAAAAATTACTATGTGAGCACAGGAGTGTCCCCATGACTGGTTGTGTGTCTTCAGGAGTGTCCCCAAGACTGACTGTGTGAGCTCAGGAGTGTCTCCATGACTGACTCTGTGAGCTCAGAAGGGTCCTCATAACTCTGTGAGTGCAGGAGTGCTTCAATGACTGACTGTGTGTGCTCAGGACTATTCCCATGACTGTCTCTGTGAGCTCATGAGTATCCTCATGTCTATGTTCTATGTGAGTTCTAGAGTATCCCCATGACTGACTGTGTATGCTCAGGACTGTTTCCATGACTGACTTTGTGAGCTCAGGACTATCTCAATGACTGGTTGTGTGTCTTAGGAGTGTCTCCATGACTGACTCTGTGAGCTCAGAAGTGTCCTCCTGACTGTATGAGCACAGGAGTGCTCCCATGACTGACTGTGTGTGCTCAGGACTATTCCCATGACTGTCTCTGTGAGCTCAGGGATGCCCCCATAACTGGTGTATGTGCTCAGGAGTGTCCCCATGACTGGCTCTGTGAGCTCAGGTGTGTCTCCTTTTGTGGCTGTGTGAGCTCAGCAGTGTCTCCATGACCAGCTTGTGAGCACAGGCGTGTCCTCATGACTGACTTTGTGAGCCCTGGAGTGTCTCCATGACTGACTTTTGAGCTCAAGAGTGTCCCCATGACTTACTCCATGAGCTCATGATTGTGTGATCACAAGAGTGTCCCCATGACTAACTGTGTGAGTTCATGGGTGTCCCTATGACTGACTGTGTGATCTCAGGACTGTGTGCTCAAGAGTGTCCTCATGACTGTGTGAACTCAGGAGTATCCCAGTGTGCTGATATGTTTTATCACTGAAGAAGTCCTTTAATGTGAATGCCAAGACAAAACTCTTAGAAAAGCCTGTTAAGAGAGAACACAAAGATATTAACACCCAAACAGAAGAATATAAAGAACCAATCTCATCAATGTCATCTAATATTACACAAAAACAGTTTAAGGTTATCAGACACCTTAAATTAATATATCCAGTAACCGTAAAGAAATCATAAAATAATAAAAATAGTACAGATGTTAGTTGGGTTCCAGTACAAATGTTAGAGTTAAGAAAAGTCAAAGAAGCAATTGTGACATATCAGATGCACTCACCATTTGTAAAACAAGTGTTAAATTCATGATCTTCATGTAACTGGATCTTCCTTACAGACTGGTTAGATATGGTTACTGTTGTTTTGGAAGCTGAGCCACTTTTACAGTGGAAAACATGGTGGAAGGAGGAGACTAAAACAATGGAAAAGAGAAGCAAAGCCAGAGGCACAGAAGTCTCCAAAAACCAACTTCTTGGGTAAGAGGTCTATGCTGATAATAAAAGGTAATCCTTATATAATGAGCATACTGAGGATTTACGCAGCATGGCAGCACTAAATACTCTGCATTGGATTGAAGAAAACCAAATCCTTCACAAAAGTAATTCAAAGCCCCAAAGAAACTTTTGCAGACTTTTTACAGAGATTATCTGTAGTGGTAATTACAGTGGTTCTAGATTCAAAAGCTAGGCAAATAATAATTGAATTGCTGACTTTTGAGAATGCTAATACACAATGTAAAAAGATAATAAGACCATTAAAAGCAAGGTCAGCACCTTTGGAGGATTGAATTTGAGAGAGAATTAATCTAGAGTGTTGTAACAGTAATGATAACTGGGTAGGAGAGGTTATTTGTAGAGGTATAAGAAAAAGTCAAAATGTTAAATGCTATAATTGAGAAAGGCAAGGCCACATAAAAAGAAAATGTAATCATGGAATTCCCAGAAAGAGTGCCTTTGTTAAGAATAATCTCAAGAGAACACCCCTCCCTTCTGGAGTATGCAAGAAAAGGTAGACATTGGACTAATGAATGCAAGTCAACAAGGGACAGACAAGGTAATATTCTGCCTTTGGGAAATGACCCAAGAGGGCTGTCAAAAGCCACCATACTCAATCCAGTGCAATCATACCCTGCCATTGTGGAAAAAAACATCTTTCTAGATCAGTTTAAAAAATTAAAACCTATTTTTAAAAGATATGCTACACTGAATGATAAAAAAATCTATAGGGAAGAAAAAAATTATAAAAGAATGTTTTGGCAAATGTCTATTAATGTACTGACCTCAGAATTGAAGACAGGATATGTGCTTCATTGGGGAAGGCATTTTGTTTTTGTTTCCACAGGTGAATAAAATTTATGGATACAATCAAAATTAATAAAGACTCGATTTGAACTGGAGAAATTTGATGAAAATAAGAATCAATGACTCATCCACCCATATTACAATCTTTAAGCTGTAAGAAAAAACAAAGGATTGGGGCAGATTTTGTTTTTGTCCTACAGAAAACCAGAAATATCCATCTTTAAGAAGTTAAAAGACCTTGGACATCTAGACATCTTCAACAGAAGGGAGGCTATCCAGAAAAATTTACAAGCAAAAAAATATCGGACCTATTGGTACCAATCAATATACTCTACAGGGTAAAAAATCTCACTTTGTAACCTCTATATCTTTTTATTTGTAAGAAAAGTTGAAGTCCCAATTTAATTATAATTTAATGTTGTCTTTAGAGTTGGAGTGCAGCTCTCTACTTCTCTAAACCCAAACATACTCGTTAAAAGAAAATGAAAAAAATCTCTGTATCATATCAGAAGAGCTACCTTATATGGGACAGAAGAATAACTAAAAAGAAGGGACTATTCTATTGTTACTAATCCTATGCTGAATAAATATTTATATATTTAGCTTCCTGCACATTATGTTGGGTTTTAGTCTCTTATCAGTTTTCTGCAGTGATCCATGACAATGTCTGATTGCAAACTTGAAGTGTCCAAAAGGAAGATGGGGCCCCAGAAGGATGATTTCATATGGACTATGACAAAGCCACCAGGCTGACAAATACCAACCAAAGGGCAGATTTGGACTGACTGTGTGAGCTCAGGAGTGTCCCCATGACTGGCTGTGTGAGCTCAGAATTGTCTCCATGACAAAGTGCAGTTCACATTTTAAGCTCTTCATCAAGATACTTATCACAAATCCTGAACTTGCTTCTTTTAAAGGTGATATAATAAGTATGGATGAGATGGCTCAGCAGTTAAAGACTCTAATCTCCAAGACCGGAATGCTGATTTCCAGCCCTGGAATATGGTGGAGGGGGAATACCAACTCCCACAAGCTGTCCTCTGACCTCCTCATGGACATCCTGACAAGCGCACACACACACATGCACACACGTGCACACACACACACACACATTCATGAATGTACACATGTACAGTGAAAGATACACAAAAATAAATAAAAAGATGTTTAACTATTTTACTGTAAATGTTAAAAAGTTAAAGATTAGTTTTATAATGAAGTTATACTCATTATATAGACCTTGAACTCACAGAGATTTCCCTTGCTTCAACCCTCAGAATGTTAGGTTCAAAGTAATATGTCACCACACCTACCCTCAGATTTCATTTTTAATCTCTAAAAGGATATGCATTTATTTAATGAAAGTTTTGATGTGAAATATAGAGATGTATCCTAAGTTTTGTGTTATAGCCAGCATAATTGCTCACATGGTTTGAACATTTGAACATGAACTAACAAGAGGCCTCTTGAGGTACAATGGTGTGAATAGCCCCCAAGGTTTTGGGTGCTAAGTTAGCCCACCTTGGAACCTCTTGCCCTTTCTGGGGACTGAATGGGGGAATGGGAAGGAGGCTGAAGGCTGACTAGGAGGGGCCAGGAGAGGGAAGGGAGTTGGAACAAGAGGATACATGGATAAAAAAGACTTTGTTCATAAAAATAAATAGATAAAATGAAAAAAGAAATAAAATGTGGTACATTTATACGATAAAAAGAAATGTAATCTAGAAGAAGAAGGAAGAGGATAAGAAGGGAGAGAGGAAGAGAAGGGGAGAGGAGGAAGGAGAAGGGAGGAAGGAGAGGAGGAAAATGGGAGAAGACAGAGGAGGAGGAGGAGGAGGAGGAGGAAGAAGACAAACTTTCTCCAATTCTAGCATGCTTAGAGACAAGGCTTTGAGGAGCTGAATATGATGATTCGATTGCATCATAGTGGTTTTAGAGGAAGCAGGAATCCCCAAGGACCCCATAGATATACAAACAGAAACACAAATGCACTTTTCATTTCTTTTCTTCGTTTTAATTTGATTTTGAGATTTATCATGAAATTACAATATTTTG
The DNA here is from genome assembly GCA_004025045.1 of Sigmodon hispidus. Classification (NCBI taxonomy): domain Eukaryota; kingdom Metazoa; phylum Chordata; class Mammalia; order Rodentia; family Cricetidae; genus Sigmodon; species Sigmodon hispidus. The sequence continues at coordinate 129,174 of PVIH01003828.1, forward strand.
CCTTTCCCTTTCCTCCTGCCAAGTCTTCCCCCACACCCCTCCCCACACTCCGTCAAATTCATGGCATCTTTTTTCACTAATTGTTATTACATGCATATATGTATGTATATATATATGTATATCTTTAAATATAATTTTCCCAGTCTGCATAGCATTATTGATATTTATGTTTTCAGGGAAGACCATTTGGCATTGGAAAACCAATTGCTGTGCTCTTCCCTGTGGACGATCACCTCTTCTGCTCCCAGCTTTCCTCATCCGTAGGGCGGGGCAGGGGAGCAGTGCACTATGAAAGTACAGATGCCCCTGAGAAACAGGATTTTGGGTTCCCTGGCACTGGAGTAGTAGCAGTTGTGAGCTGCTAGACAATGAGTGCTGGGAACAGAACTCAGGTCCTCTGGAAGAGCAGCAGAAGCTCTTAATGACTGGTGCATCTCTTTAGTCCCTCCTACTTATTGCCATGCAACATTCAGTACCACCTATCTGCCACCAAGGAAGCAATCACAGGCTGAAGACGTGGCTCAGCTGTTAAAAATACTGATTGCTCTTCCAGAAAACCTGGGTTTGAGTAGCAGAATCCACATGGAAGCTCACAGTCCAGTTCAGGAGTGCCTTCCGGCTTCCATAGGCTCTGAACAGACACAGAGTCACAGACATACATACAGGCAAAATACCTGCACACATGAGTTTTTAATTAAAAATTTAGAAGAATTTTTAAATGATATTTTCAAAAAGAAGACAATGATCAAATGTGATCCCCAACTTTTGATTAGAATTGTGATCCTCCCCCCATCCCACTTCTTTTCTTGTGATTCAGCCTGTGAATGTGGGTTATTAAGAATAGACTAAGAACAGAAACACTAGGCAATTTCATGTAACCCACCATAGCTCTGAAGTTTTTTGATTTCCTGAGCTATGGCATCAGTTTGGTTTGAAAAAGGTCCTTTAGAAATGCTATATTTCAGAATTGTCTTGGTGAAACAGGGATATGGTAAATGGTGACCAAGGGCTAATTGAAAATAAGTTCCATAATATTCCACATTCAGACACAGTTACAGGAAATTCTCTAAGCAGTGTTTAGGTCTGCCATCACCAAGGTGCAGTACTGCTAGGTTAAAGCCAAGGATCATGGTAGATGTAAACATACACATGTGATCAAATACTGAGTAAGATAAGTACTGTGTGCCATTATTTGTGATGCATTTTGTATTAACATACACAGGGGTTGCCTAATATGCTGACTAATGCCTAATATACTGCAGTTAATGGCAAGATGCTGTGGACACACACATATGCTGAGCAAATCTGTACAAGCTGTTCTGGGTAACAATGTTAGCACAGTAAGAAGCTTTGTCCTATTCAATCCTATCAGCATCCTTGATGTGGTATCAAAAAGATTTGAGCCACTGGCCTTGAGCATTTTGTGTTGCAGACCTTATCAATGAGGACACGAGATGTGTATTGAATGGAACAGAACAATCAGCATAATGTAGCCCTACCAGCCTGGGAGTCATGGGATCCTTTTGGATGGAACTGCTCATAATCCCTCCACTAACATCAGAGTCAATCAAAGCACTACCTATTCAACACATATGACAGGTGTAAGATTTACTCATATCTTGTGTGGAGAAAGTGTGTTATGGTTTCAATCTGTCACATTTTCCTAACTGATGCACAGTTTAGTCCCACAACAGTATAAAAAGAATGAAATGCAATCTTCCTATGGTATTTGAAGGTGGCCTTTGGCAACTGATTAGAGTTAGAGTCATTGGAACTGAGTGGCTTTATGGTTATTGGTACTTTCTGGCTGTGTGGTCAGAGGTGTACAAATATACAGACTCCCCTTTTTCTCTTGCTATGTGATACTCTGTAAATCTCAACAACTTCTATTAGTGTAAGAAGGTCATTAAGCCTCTTGAAATAGACTGCAGAATAAAGCTTCTTTCTTCCTATAGTTCTCCTGTCAGGTATTTCTATATACAAATGACATTGCTGTGTTTTAGATATAAGCCTTTCTTTCTCAGCAAGTATGATAAACCTGGTTTCATCTTCTACTTACATGTAGGCCCTTCCTGGTGTTTGTTCTATGGATTATGTTTGTCAGGTCGGAGTTAGAGGTTCTTGTACTCAGGACATAGGTGAGAAACTTAGGGTGAACGGCCTCCTTAACAATACATGCTTGCTCCAAAAAATTCTTTTTAAACTTATTATTTTTATTATTTTATGAGTGTTTTGTCTGCATGTATATATGCACTGTATGCATGTCTGGTACTCAGGGAAGCCAAAACAGGCACTGGATCCTCTGTAGCTACAGTGAATTTTTGTGAGTGCCTAGGTGGGTGTTGCAAGTCCTTTTCAGGAACAGCAAATGTTCTTAAGCACTGAGCCATCTCTTCAACTCTAAGACATGTTTATAAATCTTTCCAAACCTCTGTGAAATTATATATAAAGATAATCAAAGAATTTTTGTTAGAACCAAAGAATAAAATATTTAAAAATTCTTAGTAAATTGAAGAGTGCTTACAAATATTTGTTGTTCTAACCTCTAACCTCAGAAAATCCACATTTTATATAAGGAGAAAAAGACCAAAATAATGAGGAAACGCCATTAATTCCTGATGTCACAATCCAGAATAAAACTACCAAAGTGCAAATAAACTAATGTGCTCACAATGATGGCTCAATATTTAAAAGTACATGCCATGAAAGCCTGACCTGAGATTGAATCCCTAGAACCACCTACAAAGTGGGACACAGTAGTGCACATCTGTAATTCCAGGATTCCTATGAAAAGAAAAAAAATGTAGACAGAAGAATTACCCAGGAGACTGCAGGCCTGACCTAAATAGGAAAATGGCAGAAACAATAGGAGAACATCTGCCTCAAAACAAAATAGAAGGCAAGAACTGATTGACTTTCAAAAGTAGCTGTTTCATCTCCACATATGTGCTTAGGCATGCGTGCAACTCTAAAGGTACACACACACACACACACACACACACACACTCAGAATGACAACAACCAAAGCTAAATTACACAAGAATTTCTTGGTTCCTTGGTTCTGTAAAACAACAGTTTCTTAGTAAGAAAGAAAATGTATGTTGGGCTATGAGAAAGAAAAAAAAAAAAAAAAGATGGAGAGCCAAAGAGGAGGGCACATGGCCTCAATCTCTATCATCTGCATGCAAATACACATGCATACATGCACACACACACCCAAAATGGGGAAGAGGAGAGAGGCAGAGAGAAGAGAGAGAGACAGAGAATCAGGCTAAAGGTATTAAGATTTTCATCCTGTTGTTTGCCTTGCATAGAAAGTTAGCCTTGTACTTTATTTAATCTACTGTAGTTTTTTTAACTTAAAATTTTTACTATATCTAATAAGATATGCTTTGAGGAAAGAAATATCTTTGATTCATTAAGTAAAAGATTTTCTTATTAAGCAAAAAAAAAAAAAAAAAAATACCAAGATTTAACAACATGGTTTACAAAACCATGTACCAGGAACTGGTTTTTTATGGCATTCTTTTTCAAACCTTAAAAATCACCTCTAAAAAATGCTAATTCTGGCCCTGGAGCCTTTGCCTTCCTGAATCTGAAGCTCTGAAAACAGCTTGAATCTACTACTGAAGTCCTGGTGCCATTACTTTTAGGAGAACAGATAAAAGCATTTCTCCAAGAAATGAAAATATCAACAGAGGCTGCCCCTCTGCTCCTGGAAGGACTCTATGCTCCCAAATGGCCCAGAAGCTGGGGTGAGGCTTCCTTCATGAGAAATGTCTATTTTAATTACAGAATTGTGTGTGCATATGTCTGTCTGTCTGTTTTAGCTATTAAATTTGGTCCTTTATTCTTATTATTAATTTATTTATTGCTACTTTTATTATTGAGATTTTTACAATATTCCACTTTTCCTTCTCTCCCTCCACGCCCTCCCACAGACCTTTCCTTGTTCTTCTTCAAACTCACAGCCTCCTTTTTCACAAACTGTTGTTGCATAAAATATGTACATACATATATATTCTGAAATATATAAATATACTCTACTCAGTCTGTGTAAGGTTAATTATATGTATGATTTTTATAGATAACCAAATGGTGTGGTCATCCCTGGAAAAGTCTATAGTTCTTTGCAGAGGGCTGAGGCCTCAGGGGCTTTCCTGCATCCATTTCAGCATGTTTATTGTTGTTGGTCTTGTTTAGCTCATGTTTCAGCAGCCATGTTGGTGATACTTCATGTATATGATTCATTTACAGATGTTGAGCATAATCAATATTATAACTGTACATGTCTCTTACAAAACAAAGGAAGTATTCAAAAAACATAAATAAATGCTAAAATTTCAAATTATCCTTTAAAAAAATTAATTGAAAAATTCTAGAAAATCTTAGAATTAAAAAATACTATATATTAACACTTGTCAGATATAGGTTAATATTTAAGAGAAAATAAGCCTGAGACTATTCTTATTCCTGAAAATCAAAAATAAAATTCAATAAGCTAATTTTTAAGGTTAAGATGTTGGAGAGAAACTTAAAAAATGGTTCAATAAATATGAAACTGGCAAAATGAAATAAATAAGGGCAGAATGAAAAAAAAAAGTAAGCTGTGATGAGCTCAGTGCTGCCAGATGCTGGTAATTTTTTTAAAAGTAGAAAACTGAGGTTTTTTTCTGCACACACACACACACACTGTACACACTGTAACTATAAAAGAAGGATGTAACACCAAACATTAGAGAATAAGAAACAAGAAAACAATATGGAGGACAGTATAGCTATTATACTTAGAACAGGTAAAATAGATTCTGAAAAGATCAGTAAGTAAGGCTGTTTGAAAAGAAGTGCAAACACTAAGCAGTGTATAACATTTCAATTCAGAATTGGTATTTAACAATCTTCAAATAAAGGAAAGGCCAAACCCAGTTCATTTATGGGTTACATTCACTTTAATTCTTCAGAGAATTGGGAAGCAGGAGCTTTCATGTTTTAATACTAAAATTACCTCTGTGGCAAAAAATATGCAAGAACAGAAAATGAGAAGTGTATAAGCCAGCCGACTCATGAACATAGACTCAAAAATATGTTGCCAAGTGAATCCAAGCAGATTGCACACAGAACTGCCAAGAATATCAAAGTGTGAAAGAAACCCCTCTACAGCGGTTCATTCAGTTATATTATCTTTCAACATTCTTCACTACAGCTGAAGAGAATCTTTTAAATAAATATGATTTACTAAGAGGCTTTGCCATCAAATAAGGAAAAAATATCAGTGGCAATGGGGTTATTCATATAACTATCTTCAAGTGGACTGCTTTTCTTGCATTAATTTACAAATCTTGAAACTCATCTTAAAAATGAAGATTTCCTGCAGGAATTCAAGGTTGATCTAACACTAGAAAACCATTCAAACTTTTCAGTCTGATAATAGAATAAGAGGGTAAACATGAATGATACGCTCAAGGGATTTGGAGGTACTATTAAAATAAACTCAGACCTTATTTATAGCAAAAAGAAATTCTAATTCTAAAAAACTAGAAATAAAAGAGACTCTATCTTGAACCTAGAGTAAATACCACAGTTCACAATAAAATTATAATTATCATAACAGGGCAATAATATCCCAGTATCACAGCCCCAATTGGGCCACTGTCCAACAGACCTCCACAACTGCCATGCCAGCCTCATGAACCTGTCTCTGATGGGTTTCAAAGCACAGCATCCTACTGTAGCTCAGGTCATGGGCATTTAACACAGACTCATACTGACCCAATGACTTACAGAATCAAGGTCACTGCAACACTTCAAGATGCCTTGGTCAGAATTACTGAGGTGCTTGGTGCTCAGCATAGCTGACCAAGTTCAGGATATTTGCAGCACATTGGAAAAACTCTTTTATCTGCTGTGCATACCAAGATACATCCGTGGCTTTCACAGACTCTCCACATGATTGCAGCCTGTCATTCCATGATAAACTAGAACAAAGTACAGCAAATGAGTGGCTCAAAACAACAGGAATGTGTTTTCTTACAATTCTGGAGCACAAAAAGCTGGCATCTGCTTCTCTGGGCCAACATCCAGGTGTCAGGGGGTGTTCTTCCTCCATAGACTGTCTTTTCTAGCTTTGGTGACTACAGCATTCTTTGGTTTCTAACCACATCAATCTCTGTCACAGGGCCACATTGCCAACTCCTCTTCTTTATGGTTAACCTCACTCTGTTTTTCTAAAGGAAGACACTTGTGGTCGGACTCAGAGTCCACCAGAATAAGCCAGGATAGCTTCCTCAGTCAAGATCATAACTTAGTCCCTTTTGGAAAATGATCTCTTTACTTACAAAATTTCATTAACAGATCCCAGGTAATGGAACTTGATATCTGTCTTGTTTCTTTTCTGCTGCAATGATAAACACTGTGACCAAAAGTGACTTTGGAGGAAATAGCTTATTTAACCAACAGGTCATAGTCTACTGTTAAGGGAAACCAAGGCAGGAGCTCAGGGCAGGAACCTGGATGTAGGAGCTGAAGCCCAGTCCACACAAGACTGCTGTTTACTGGTTTGTTCCTCATAACTTGCTCTGCCTGCTTTGTTACACAATCCAAGGCCACCTGTCCAACTGTGATACTGACCATAGTGGGTTGGGCCTCTCACACCAATAACTCAGCAAGAAAATGGCCCCAAAACTTGTTCATAAGCCAATCTAGTGAAGGCATTTCCTAAACCAAGGTTTCCTCTTTTTAGCTGACACTAGTTTGGGTCAAGTTGACAAAAATGAGCTAGCATAATATTTTGGTCATTTGTTGTGTACCAGTCTCCTCCTAACGGAAGATTCCATTGTAAGGGAGATCTTGTAAGATTTGAGAAGTAAACGCAAGTCTCAGGAATTTACTGAAACTTTCCAATTCCCAAAGTCCATCTTAAGGTCAACTACCAGGGACAGGAAATAGTCCAACCTATGGAGCTGCCAGCAGATTGCGCAGGGAGATCCAAGTGCAGGGAGATCCAAGGATATACTATTCACAACAGTTCATGAATTGTCACCAAGCTGGGGTAGGCATTATGGGGAAAAAGGTGCCTTTGGGACATCCATTCTTCTACAAGAAGCTTTTCACCAAAACTCCAGTAAGTAACTGCAGTAAACATGTTGGTTCTCTATCCAAGTTAGGCTTTGGTAGGACACTTTCTTCAGCCTGTTGTCAGTGCCTTGTTTGAGGTGAAGAGTTTCTTGTCAGTGCATCCCCAGAAATACTCACAAAACAATTATTTAGCATATTATAGATAATGACCTGGAGTAATCTGAGTTACTGTCATGGTTCCACTAGGTTTCACCTGAGAAGTGCCTCACTCCATTTTCTGTTGCTCTAACAACATCCCTGATGCTAGGTAAAATCTAAGGAAAAAAAGGTTCATTTAGCTCACAATGTGGGAGATTTTCTGATGTTGTGCTGGAATCTACTTGACCCTAGGAAAAGCCTTGGGATAGATGGCTTCACAAGTGTGAGAGAGCACATAAAGAGAAGATCACAATGTGAGACAAAGCATAGCACACCAGTGAGATGTCAGGCTCCTGTTGTCCCAAGAACTTGAGAGCAAGAATAAGCTGCAAGAAAGACTTAATTCCTTCTGAAGACCATATCACCCTGGGGCCTTTTAAAGTTTCCAGTGGCTTTTGTCCACCACACTAGGGAATAAGCTTCCAGAAAATGAAACTCTGGAGGCACACTAAAATCATTCCCAAATCAATGCAAATATCTTCCCTTAAATGGACAGCAATACCACACACATCTACCTATATACATCAGGAAGTAATGGTGCCTGTGACTACCATTATAACCCCACACTGCCACATGCCTTCAGCATCTCCTGGAATACACAAAAGATGCTCATTTTAATATAAGAACACATCAGCATGCTCAAAATTGTGATACAAGCTGATGACCTACTGCAGCAGGAGTCCAGTGTGTTATTTGCAATATTTACACAGAGAAGATAGTTTCAAAAGAGACTGATCTGGAGACATTTTACCTTGCTGACTTTGCTACAGAAAAAAAAAAAAAAACCAAAGAATGCTCATGATTGAGAGGTTTGATGTTCTATCAGGCCTTACAGGTTACAATGAACAGCTTTACCAAGAAGAATAGAGTAACAGTGTAGGTCACTGTAGCAACTGTATTGTCACAGCCACATAACAGTCACCAATGTCAGTCTTTTGGCTTCTGTCCTTGGCCATGATAGCTGGGTTTTTTTTTTGTTTGTTGTTTGTTTGTCAGCTTGGCACAAGCCAACCACATCTGGGAAGACAGAACCACAATTCAGAAAATGCCTCCTTCAGACTGGCTTGTAGGCAAGTCTAGGTGTCATTTTCTTGATTGATGACTGATGGAGGAGGCCCAGCCTATAGTGCATAGTGTAACCACTGGGCACATGGGCAGGCTGAGCAAGCCACAGAAGCAAGCCGGTAAGCAGCATTCCCCCATGGTCACCATTTCCTTTCCTGTCTCCCATAAAATCAAACAAGCCCTTTCCTCTCCAAGGGGCTTTGGTCATGGAATTTTATCACAGCAATAGAAAGGAAACTACAATATCTATCTGCCCTTGACTCTTTGTAGTTTGTGCAAACTTCAGCCACGCTGGCTGCACAACTGGATTGTCTCTGCTGAGTTCATGACAATCTTCTTCAATGTGCCTCACTTAAAATGACACAAACTTTGATTACTTCAGGGAGCAGTTGAACCTTGTTGTGCTTGTCACTTTCTATCCATGGAGAGAAAAAGGATGATATTAAATCATGGTAACCAAACAATAACCGTGAAAATTCCCAATGAGTAGGAAAGACTGGGTGAGTGGAGGGGACAGCCCCTGCAGTTAAGGGCACAGATTATAGGCACTGTGTCTATGCCAGCTAACAGCTTCTGTTTAATATCTGGATGATTAGAATTCAAATAACTCCTCATAAATCCAATATACATGTAAAGGTTATATATCATAAAAAAGCAAAAATACCATCTGGTTGGTATATTATAGGCATTTACTGAAGAACAGATCTTTAAATATAACTATGCTCAAAATCTAATGTTAAATTCACAGTATATGACACTTCTCTCCCTTCATCCCTACTCTTCCTAAATCTTTAAGAAATTTGCTTTCAGCATTCTGTTCGGCCCTCTGCATTCCACCACCTAAAAGGATACTTGGCTTTATGGGGCTTGAATCCTGAAGAAAGGCTTGTTCATCTTTCTCCATATGTCTAAACTGCCGTAGTCTAAAAATGAGATTGGATATCTGACTTCTGGATTGCTGGGAGGACTATTTTTAAACACTGAAGAAATAAGAAATAGAAGTAAACAAATATTTAAAAATTGCAAACCAGATCAATCCTAACATGGTGGCCTAGCTAATTGCTAATAAATGTGCTATCAGCTATTGAAGTAAAGATGTTCAGGGAAAGGACACAGGTTGTCATTCACTCTGCACTGAGTCCAACTATAAACTGAGAGGGATACAAGACAGTGAGTTGGACAGGATTTTTTTGGTCTTAAAGAGTTTTGGAGCAAATCCCTATACAATAGTGCGGGTACAGAAACAGGCTATTGCCCACAGCTCAGAGGCAGTTTGTACTTCCTAGCTGAGGTCATGCTTGGCTGTGAAATGTTTGCATGTGGAAATGTTCCCTAGGCAGCAAAGAGAGAAAAGCAGAAATCTTGGTACCAGGAAAATTATATGTCTAGTGGTTTGGAACAGAATGGCAGGAAGTTTTAGGATCCATGGTGAGCAAAGGGAGAAAGAAGGAGATATAAAGAAGAAACAAAGCTTGGGTGATGAACGGCAAAAGAATCTGGAATGAGTCAGTGTGTGATGCTTCTAAGGGTTTTTTCAAAGCAGAGAGGTGGGAGTATTTAGGCCTGCTGAGGGTAAGAGAGTGATAGAAACAGAGGGAGTTGTCAGAATATGAGGGGAACCCACAGTATCTGAACATTAGCTTTCTCACTGTTGTCATGAAATAGATGGCAGAAACCATCTTAAAGAGGAAGATTATTTTAGCCCCTGGGCTGAGATGGTTCACATCGATCATATTGGAGAAGGCATAGGAGAGTAACCCAACACATGTCAGCTGGTACATGTGGAGGAACACCCACATGCTCGGTTGCCTAGGAAACAGAGACTATAGACTACAATGTGTGGTTACAACCTTCAAAGGCAGTTGAAACAACAGCTAAGCTTCACTGGCCTTGGTAGACCATTAGGTAGTTAAGGAACTCAGGCAACCAACCCCTCCCTGAGTGGATAAATGAATAATTCTCTGGTTGAGCAAGGAAGCAAGTGAAGAAAGTGTGGACTGTTTACTGGATCAATGATGCACTACAAAATGACCAATTCAAATATTACCTTAGTCTTTTCTTATTCCTTCTATAAGAACTGTAAATGCTCATTGAATAGGATGGCATGGCAGTATTTCTCCCTGGGATCTTCTCCCATCCCAAGGAGTTATTTTCTTTTATTTTCCTAATGACTTCATGTTCACATTGCATATTCCTTGATTGAATTTACCTATTATTCTTGGGCCCTAGACAATGACTTTATAAGCCACTAGCTGGGGGTGTCACTAGTGTGGACTAAGAGCTGCTAGCAACTTTAAGAGGCACCATGATGCTTTGGTATTTAAGAAGGAGTAAGTCTTTCTTGCAGCTCATTCTTGCTCACAAGGTCTTTGGAGAACAGGAGACTGACAACTCACTAGTGTGACATGCTGCCTCTCATACCCTGTAATTTCTCTCATACTGTGATGCCATCTGCCTCAAGGCTTTCCTAAGGCCAAACAGATGCCATCACAATCTCAGGAATCTCCAAAACTGAAATTGTAGTAAAAGCAACTCAACTATACATTTTCAGTGGACAAGTTGTATAGTATACTATGATATATTTTTTGTGTCCATCACTTAACAAATGTGAATCACCTCCAAGTAGACTGAATACTAAAATTGGAGATTTAAACTCTGATGATGATTTTTTAAAAACCATTTGGGGAACACTTTGGGACATTAATATGAAAAAAAAATACCTTTAACAAGCCCTGAAAATCAGCATGAAAAGCATAATCCTTCAAGTAGAACTGCATCAAAATAAATGCAAAGACAACAAGCAAATGGCAGGGCACAGATGAAGAAGAAGGCTTTACATTCAGCACAAGAATGTAAATTGGTGCTGCCACTCAGTAAAACAGCATGGGAAGTGCTCAAAGCTAAAAACAGAAGCAGAGTATCATCAATAAGCTCTAATACTGAATGCACATCCCAAAGAAAAGGTATCAGGAAGCCAGAGATACCTCACACTCATGTTTATGGCAGCTGTATTATCAATGGTTACATTCAGTACTTGGTTTAGTGATCTGTATTTTGGGGTTCACTTCCTTGGGAAGATGTGAACAAATGTTTACTTACCCCAGATAAGCATTGATGACAGAACAGAGTAAAGGTCCCTCTCCCCAAGTCCAACTTAATGAACCAATGACTTTATTGAGTTGCCATAGAGGATTGTGCATGAAGGTTTACTTACAGGAATGTGGGTGACCCTAAGATAGCTGTGCCACCACAATGGCCCACCTCAGGTGCATTCTGAATCCTGAAGTACCCGTTGAGTTAATCTTTCACCTCCTGTGCTCTAACTTCTCCCAAGATTATTTGCAGCCGGGAGAAGGGTGAGCAGAAGAATGTAGAGATGGGAACTGTGTGAGGATCCTGCAACAAACACTCCAGCTCCTTCTATTGAAACTATTAACATCTCTCTGCCTTTACTCTCGGAACCATCTTGCCAGCATGAATATTTTATATAGACAGATTTTTAAATGAGATTATTAAAATAACAACAAACCTGGCCAAGGGCCTGAATGTACCTCCCTTACATCTCTACATCTTTCTGTTTATTGGAAAGACTGTCAGATGGCCATGTCATATGACCATGGATGAGGCAGGAAATGCACTGTAATAGTATGAATTATCCTTCTCCTCACTATGACCAAATACCTGAAATACCGGGAGAAGAGATTTATTTTGGTTCCAAGAGTTCTCTGAACCACCCTTGGCTCTGGTGATTATGATGCCTGTGCTATCACGGCAGCACAGATTTGTAGCAGAAAAGAGCTGTTCACCTCACTGAAGACAAGGAAAGGAAACAGATTGGAAGGTAGCAAGGAACGGGAATACAGCTCTCAAGAACCTGCTCCCAGTGACCTAATTTCCTTTAGCTAAACCCACCTCCTAAAGTTTGCACAATTTCCTCAAAACAACACCAAACTTGGATAGAAAGACACGGAAATCTGAGGATGAGAGGATAGGAAGAGTCTCAACTGGAGTTTTGCTGCAGTTTCTGGAAGCTGACAGTCATAAATTTCAGCACAGTTAACATCTGTTGTGAGAGCTGCCAAACCAAGAGACACTATTTTTACACCATGAATGCATACATGAGTGTGCGTGTGCATGTGTGTGTGTGTGTGTGTATGTGTATGTGTGTGTGTGTATGTGTGTGTGTGTGTGTGTGTCATAGAGGACAGCTTTAAGAAGTTGGTTCTTCATCTAACCCAACCTTAATACTGGGATAAGGGACTCGGACCTACCTCAACTGGACATATCAGACTGAATTGACCCACCTTGGGGCTCCTTGCCTTCTTTGTGGAATGGATGGGGGGATGCTGTAGGGGGAGGCTGAGGGAGAACTGGGAGGGACTGGGAGGAGGGAAGGAAAGGGGAGCAGTGGTAGATATGAAAAAAAACCTTTTAAAATTAATTTTAAAAAAATAAAAGAAGTTGGTTCTTTTTTTGCCATGTGGGTTCCAGAACTTGAACTTGGGTCATCAGGAGTGACAATAAGTGACCATGCCCTCCAAGCTACATTACCAGCCTGAGTATTTTATATAGAAATACTTTTAAAGATGAGTATTAAAATAGTAAGCATGCTGGCCAAAGTCCTCTGCTTGTCTAAGACCTTAGTCTCCACCACATCTTTTCTGGAATCACACAAACATGACTGCTGCCATGCTTGTCCAGTGAAGACACCCTAAATTCTTCCCTATGACCCAGCTTTACTCTATCAATTGTCATTTGGTTCCACCTCAGAACACCTCAGAAACCACTCTATCATCTCATTCAATTCCTTAGCAACCCTCTGGAGATAATAATGTACAAACCTACCCAAATCCTATACATGACTAGCCTAATGGAGTGTGAGTCTCCTCTGAGAAGCCCACAGAAACTCTCAGGTAAGTTTTTTCACCAAGCCTCTTTAGACAATGCAAAATATCTTTTAATAAATTGCAACTTCATACCAGCTGTCCCAAAATCCTTTCCTGTAGTGAATTCAAGGATCCAGCTGTACTGAAGTGAAAGCCCCAGAGGACATCAGGACTGGTCACACTGCAGTGGGCAGCCCCTGGCAGCTGCACCAGTTAAAGATCAAACATTTGCCATAGGAACTTCCAAGGGACACTACACATTCAAACCTTAGTAGAATAAAATATGCCATATGTACATAGCAAAATATCCGTCAGCCATAAAAGAATGGAATCCTGTCATGTAAATTGAATGGGATAGTGCTGTGCTAAATGATATAAACCAGACACAACATCTAAGATCAACTGTTGTCTCAAATGTTGAAACTAAAATATATTAATTTTATGGAGGTAGAGGGTAGTCGTCTGGGAAGGAGCAAGGGGAAACACAGGAGAATGAGCAGCACAGAAAGAAAAAAGCACAGTTAATTCAAATGTTTAAATGCTGATGTTCTATAGACCAGAGTGGTGAGTGCAGTTAGCAATAGTTGCATCTTTCAAAATAGCTAAAAGGCCTCCCAACACAATGATCGTGACCAGTATTTAAGGTGACAAGCATAATAAAATGCCAACTGGACCAGGAATATCATAAACATGAATTGCACTATTACACAGGAGTGAGTAAAATCCTGTGACAACTACAGAATTAAAAATCATCAACCAAAGTGATTTCAAGAAGGAGACACAAACAGGAAAGAGCTGAGAGCCTTGAAGGAAAGGCAACGACCCTCAGGCCATCTTGCTCCCCTCCATTTCCATTCTTTCCATTTTGAAACTCTTTCTCTTCCCTAACCCCTGCTCTGTTTCTAATATACAGCTTCCTGTTTTCTAATGCCCACCAGAAAGGCCCATAACTCACTTCTGTTGGAGCCCCACTTACGGTGACAGATTCTGTGAGAACTCACATACGCTCTGATTTCTCATAGAGGGAGCCTGCGAGTGGACAGAAACTGCAATGCTTTTCTCACTGAACACACACAGATGGTTAGTGAAGTGGAATACACTAAACCAAAGTTTAATATAAGTTTTAAAGTTTAACAATCCTAACAGGATATTTCAAAAGTGAGATTTTTAATTTGATATACTGGAACCATAAAGAAATAGTAAGATAATTACTGATAAAAGTCTTCCCATTAAATAAATTCATAATCCTACGTGTTTTCATATCAATAGAAGAGCATTAATTCAAAATAGTGTTAGCCTCTAATATTCACAGAAGGAAGTACTGCAAACAGTATGCTTCTGCTCTCTTAACTGAACAACAAATTGAAACTGAACTCATACATACATACATACGTACATACATACATACATATACATAATATATATATATATACATACATATATTTTCCTCCCTCTTTCTCCTTCTCTCCCGCCTGCATTAACAAACCCTCAAACAGTCAGTTGTCCTCTGGAGGAGGTTTCTCAGCAGACTCGTACCTGGCTCACTCTTTGTGTTAGTCCTCTAGAAGACTGTAAGAAATAACTATCTGGCACTTGTAAGCACTCAGCCTATGAGGTTTCCGTTTTGGTGAAACAAAGCAAGGAGGAAATTGGGAATTGTTACTAAGACTCTGTTAAGATGCAGGTGAGGCTGTGCTAAGAATCAAGCTCCAGGAGCCCCGCCCCCACCAGCTGCTCTACCCGGATGGTGCTTGGCTGGGTCACAGTCTCCTTCTCTGCTTGTCTTATACCTCTAGTACTCAAATGGCATGCATTCAATGGCGGAAATAAGTACTTGCAAAGATGTTTTTATTCCAGCTTATGGTTTGTTTCTATAAATATTGAATACTCATCAAAATGCTTAGATTTAAGAATCTAACAAAGTAAATAATGCTAAAATGTATTCTACATAAAAAATAACTTCCGTAGTTAAGAAGAGTACTTGCTTTCTTGCAGAAGAGTAGAGTTCAATTCTCAGAACGCATAATGTGCTCTGACTTGGCTCTACAGTGCCTTCCTGGACACCAGATACACATATGGTACATATACATACATGCAGACACTCACATATACACATCAAAATTTGAGAAGTAAATAACTGTGAAAAGGTAACTATAGATAAAACCGCCCCATAAAACCCTGTGGACAGATAGTACATGCACACAAACTTCTTTGAAGTGATTCTTTACTTTGTTTCTTACGTGTTTATCTTTTTGTATGACTCAATTGTTTACTGTTATTGCTTAGAACATTTTTTTAAGTTTTGGTAAATACAGTTAAGGGGTCCATAATAGATTTGGTCAAATACCTAACCCAGCCTTAATGCTGGGATGAGGGACTCAGACCTATCTCAACTATATATATCAGACTGAACTGACCCACCTTGGGACAACTCAACCATCTTCAGAAATGAACAGCGGGTGGGTAGGGGACTGAGGGAGGACTTGGAGGGACTGGGAGGAGGGAAGAGAGGGGGAGCAAAGGCAGATGTGGGGAAAAAGGCTTTTTAAATAAGTTTTAAAAATGAAAATGGGGCTGGAGGGATAGCTCAGCCGTTAAAGGCTTGGCTCACAACCATAAATAAAAAATTAAAATGTTTAAAAACATGCAAAAACAACAAAGCCAAGACTGAAGGAAGTATCACTCAGATGTCACTGCTGTTGTAATTCTCTGACACTGTCAGTAGAATTTTACCCTCGTCATTTTATGTACTACTTTCCATAAAAAACTTTGCTTTGGTTAAATAAATAAGCAAATAAATACTAGAAAATTCTTAGTGCTTGTAACTATTCAAAAACAAAACCCCCTCAAAAGACAGCACAACGTGCACAAACACACAAACACAATTTTTCAATAAGACCGTCCTATTGAAGTCATAGTCTAAAGAGTATCTGGTTTGGAAGCATGTATATAATCTCAAGAATGTGGAGTGGCTAACACTCAGAAGAATTACATTGGAAAATGTCGTCAGCATTATTGGAAATGTGTATTATTATAAAACACTTAAGATTTATGAGTGAGTCACAGGATTAGCAATACGGCTTTCTCACTTTTCTTTATAAATAAATCATATTAACAATAGTTTTGTAAACATCAGCAAGGTTAGTGTAGTTTTAAGCCACATAATAAATGGTAACTAGAAGAAACATTATAAACCAATTAATACCTATATTCAAAATTTCCTAGTAAATTTGCCTATAATTATTTTAGGTTTTATAAGAAAGCTTTCCATTCGGTTGATCTGCATCTAATAACTACTGAACATATTTATGCACATTTATTTAAAAGAAAAATGATTTATATAGATCATTAATTATATGACATTTTCACTTGATTCAAGGCATATGTAAATACATTGAGTTATCAAAGAGTAAATGTGTGCTTCATGTCCTTTCATGATATGAATTCAACAGGGAATACATTTTGTTTAGAAATCTATTCCTCTAGCATAGGTCCTCTGAGCATAACTACAGGAAATTTATAATATTGTAAACATCAAGCTAGCACCCAGTGACAGAGTAATTAACTAATGTTTATTATAAAAGGTGGGTTGTATGAAAACATAGCAAAAGAACCATTTCAATATTTATAACAACTATTTTGACTATAAATTGTATATGATTATTTTTTTCCACGGGAAAGAAGTGAGTGAAAAGTTTACAGCACCATAGCTGAGATGTGAGAAGGTTAGGGTTAACCTTGCTAACCTAACCCTAACCCAGCAATATATAAACCAATACAGAAGTTTGTATGTACATTGAAATAGAGGTTTTTTTGTGTGTGTCCTCAATGAAAGAATTAGACAGATAATATGCCTAGGTCTAGGGTAATTGTTTTACTTCCTAAATTATTAGAGCTCAGATGAGGAACAGCATCATACAGAATGGCCAGGGGCAGGAAGTAGAGCCTTTCTATCACTGTCTTGTTCATTTTTCAACTTCCCTTTCTACTATTCACCAGAGCCTGACTATCTAGAAAAGTACAGCCCACATCCCACAAGGCAAAGAAACCTTAGGGCAGAAAGAACAGCTCAAAATATAGGAACCAGAAAAGAGAAATCTTCTGAGAGAATTGCACACTAAGGAGTCTTATCTTTTATCTGCTGAACCCAGACCACGAAGGGTCACTTTCTGAGCATGAGAGAGAAAAATGTAAATCTCACATATCCCATGTCCATCTCAAAGAAGGACGCTGAGTAAATAACACTCAGACAGACTTCTGGCTGGAAGTGACAGAAACATAAATTATCTTATAATGCCAAACAGAGATATTTGTTGGGTAAGTTTATCTGTACGCAAAAAGCCAGACCAAAAGCTGACCCTGGGGCAATTACAGTTGAAGATCTTTCCCCATCTCATTCCCTCCTTCATTTTTTTCTCTTTTTCTGTTTCTGTCGCTTTCCTATTCCTCCTTGTGTTCTTTCTTACAGCGTATCCTGTCTAAATGTCTGTTTTATTCTTTGTGGGGACAGATCCTTCACAGTGTAGAAAAGAACCTCCAGTGGTCCTGGACTTTTGCACTAAGGCTATAATTATAGAAAAAGGCAGTCTCTCCCCCAGCTTCATTTGAGTGATAAAGCAGAGCAGGAATCTTAGTTACAGGTCTATATGTAAGCAGAGAGAATCGGAACTCGACTGTGTAGAACTGACTACAGAATGGAAGGTGAGCTCTTAGAAAAAAAAGAGAAAAAGCCTGGAGAGGTGACTCACTGGGTAAATGTGCCTGCTGCTCCATCATGAGGACCTGTGCTTAATCTCTCGAAATTATGTAGAAAGCCTGGTCTGAGAACACAGCCTTAGCACTGATGGGCTGGAGACAAGATGATTGCTGGGAATTCCTGTTAGTTTAGCCCAAAAAGTTACTTGTGAATGCAGTGAGAGCCTCTGTCTCCAGGAGTAAAGCAGAGTGTGATAAAGGAGAAGACATCACATCTTCCTCTAATGCATTCCTCCACCAACCCCACATACTCAAAAAGAAAAAAAAAAGTGTGCAAAATAAACTGTTCACTGAAAAACAGCAGAAATGCTAGGCCAGAAATTGTCTTAATTTTTAAAGTTTATATCAGCTGTCCAGAATTATAACAAGACTAGAAAGAATCAACTTACAGCATGAAAAGGTTTTAGCTCAGTTTACAGACTCCAGCCCATGATCACATGGTTGTGTTGCTTTGGGACTTGAGGAAGGCAGTATTGTATCAGAAGTCTGTAACAGAGCAAAACTTACTTCAGGGACAGGGAGAGAAGGAGAGGGACAGAGAAAAGGAAGAGAGGGAAAAGAGGAAGCAAAGGAGAAGGAAAATTCCACTTCTCCATGTCCCTGGGGGTACATGTCAGTCATCCCAAGACCAGGAGTCCCTGAGTTAAGTGAAGTTGAGTGCACGTTTGTAACACAAGGGCCCTTCAGTGACATTCTAGGTTGAAACTATAACATAAGTACTTTTGTTTTACAGCTTTGTTATATTTTCCAGCTGTGCCAATAGTGTAATCAAAATGCAATCATTTTTGTATGTTTAAAATATATTTCTTGATGAATTTTGACATATGATGTAGCATCAAAACCCTTACCTGAGTCAACACGATAAACAAGTTTCAAATTCATGAGGATTCCCTGATGCCTTTTTTGTGTTTATTTTCTCTGTATCCCTTATGTGGGCTTGTTTATCATCAATGAACACTTTGCCACATGTTCTAGAACACTCTATAAACAGAAGCATTTTCACAGGTTTTTTTTCCCCTCATAACAACTTTGGGAATCATCAGTGTTGCAGCCTACACCAATAGCTTTCCTGCCTGGGTTGTATTCTGTTGTACAGATACATCATAACTTGTTTATCTTTTCAACTGCTGAGAGACTAGGCTTGTTTCCAGTTTGGCATTCTTAGAATTAAAGTCACTACAAGTATGTATGCACAAGGATATGTGCAGACATATGCTTTTGCTTTGCGTGGATACTTAAGAGTGAAACAGCTGCACTGCTTGGTAAATGTATACGTTTGACTATTTAAAACACGTCCAAATAGTTTTCAAATTTATCTGCATTCCTTATAAATTTATTTTTCTATCAATGTGCAAAATTATGGTTATTCCCTGTCTTAGCCAACACCTAGCATGATCAGCCTTTAAGTGTCAGTCATTCTGTTGGGTAGGTAGTGGTATTTCACTGTTGCTTGTAGTCAGTCTTTCTTTTAGACCACCTGCTCACATATATTGACATGGAGACATACTGTTAATTATGAAAGCTTGGCCTTAGCTTATGCTTGTTCCGTTAGCTCTTATAACTTAACTTCCTTTTATTAGTCTACATTTCACCATGTGGCTTTTTATCTTTCTTTCCTTTTGTATGTCTTATTTCCTCCATGTCTCCTGGGTAACTCCTCTACATCTCGATTATCTCTTCCTCCTCCTTTCTTTCCTTGGAAATTCTGCCTATATATTCTGCCTAGCTATTGGCTGTTCAGCTTCTTAGTATACCAATCACAACATTATACCTTCACACAGTGTGTAAA
Organism: Sigmodon hispidus; assembly: GCA_004025045.1. NCBI lineage: Eukaryota > Metazoa > Chordata > Mammalia > Rodentia > Cricetidae > Sigmodon > Sigmodon hispidus. Next base: position 148,941 of record PVIH01003828.1, read on the forward strand.
TATACCATAAAAATTGCTCAAACAGCTTTTAACCCATAATAAATGATGATATGGAGCACCTTTTAATATCCATGTTGTCTGTTGTTTGCTTTCTGCCTTTATCTAACTAGGTCTTTATGGTTAGTATCCTACTATCTACAAATAGAGTTGTAGCTTTTCTTTAAAGGCCTGGTAGATGTGTCAATGAGTCTGTTTATAAATGTCCTCCTGTTTTTATTGTTATGAGATTCTTTACCACTTCTTCAATCATTTTGCTGATTTTATCTTTTCAGGAGGTTGTATCTTGCTTGTTCAATTTTGATAAACCACATGTGTTTAGAAATTGGTCCAGTACTCCACTTTATTGCAATATACATTTTCAAATCCTCTAGTCATCATATATATAGATTTCAGTAGAAATCTACTCTAATTCATCTCAGTAGAATTCATCTCTAATTTTACAAATTTGAGTCTTTTGGGGGGTGACTAAGGATTTGTCTACCTTGCTTATTCTTTCAAAGAACTGTCTTTGTTTTACTAATCTTGTTTATTGTTTATTCAGCAGCCACTCATTGATTTCTGACCTAGACTTTTTTTCTTCTTGGTCTAATAACTTGGGACTTTGACTTGTTACTGTTTTTCTAATATCTTAAGATACATTATATGTTGATTAAGTGCTCAGAGTTTGAATGTAGGCACTATTGCTTAAACTTTTCTCCTATTTTATTTTCACCTTGTTCCAAAAGGTCTACTAAGTTGTATTTTCATTTTGTTTGAGTCTAAAAAATATTTAAGCTCCTGCATGATTTCTTCTTACTCACTTGATAATTCAAAGTATATTATTCAACCTCCATAAAAAATTTTTTTAGTGTTAAAATCAATTCAAGACCTTCCTCATGTGAGGTGAGTGTGGCACCACTGACCAATATCTTCAGCCCACAACTTGGAATTTTAATTTGGATTATATAAAATATATACATTATTTTAGATTAGCTTTCATGTCATAATTTTCCTCCTTCAATTTATGAATATTGAGTATTTCTTTCTATCTATATATTTGTGTGTCCATAGTTCAATCTCAGAATCTGTAGCTCACTGACATAGCACTTGCCTAGTATTAGCAAAGCCCAGTGAACACAAATAAATAAATAGCAAATAATTAAATAATTTCTATACCTACTCTGCCATCTCTTTCTAGGCCACAGTACTCACCTCTATTTCCTGTCAGTGACTGATATTTTTATTACCCTCTAGTCTATCAGGCAAGATCTAGGAAAATACAAAAAAAAATTAATGCAGAAAACTAAATATAAAAAGGAGAGACAGGCAGATGGGACAATAAAGGTGGATCAGCCTGAGCTGACATTTGGCAAGGGCAGGATGTTGTTTCCCTGGAAGCAAATACAAAGCTGGTGATGCCACTGATGCCCAGGAGTCAGAGTGCATGCCCCTAGAGAAAGCATGCTTCCTGGAGACCATGGCTGTGAGGATACACAGGTACTTCCTCTTGACTGAGCTGACATGAACTGAATTAGTTATAGATATATAAACTGACCTAAGTGTGAGAGCCAGAGTATTCTAGCAATAGCTAAAGTGAGTTCTCATTATTGCTGGGCCTGAGGCTTCCACAACTTCTAGATTTTAGATTGAAGAAATTATGCTTTCAGAGTATTCTAATCCAAACATTAGTTTTAAAAATCTCTTCTATTTCATACATAATATGAAACATGATATCATGTATATAGAGTGTTTATAAACTTCTCACATTGAAATGAACTCAGAACTTTAAGTCATGTGTTAAATAGAAATGGAATCCACATTTACTGCATTTTTCTAGAGTAAGAAATTAGGAGTGACTAGCTGAAGCTCCTGATGTCATTTGAACCTCTTCCTTTTCTAATTCTTTAGTGAACGGGAAAAAGAAATGAACAAATTTAAACCAGTCTCCTCCATCCTCCTGTTGTATAAAAGAGAGGCTCAGGAGTGAAAAGGCTAATGAGCAGTGAGAGGGGACAGTAGGGCATGAGGCACAGTTGGTACCAATTCACTAACGATTCTCTTCTCCTTAAAATACCTTTAACCTAGCTCACACACTTAAGAGACTCAGGGCTAGCTGCGCATCTTGTTCTCAATGGTTTTTAATGTGCATGTGATGATTGCTAAATGTTTGGTGAGGATATAGTCAAAGTTTCATGTTAACATTTTATTTTTCAGCCATCCAATGTGAATCTATGTCTGATATTTGTAGAAATCACCTACAGATTATGAGAAACTTACAGTATTAGAGTACTTTAGGTATAGACTTGAACTTGATCATATTCACCTTCTCCCTCAAGGATCCAGCAATACCACTACTGGGCATATACCCTAAAGATGCACATTTGCACTCCAAAGGCATTAGTTCAACTATGTTCATAGCAGCATTATTCATAATAGCAAGAACCTGGAAACAACCTAGATGCCCCTCAACTGAAGAATGGATTAACAAACTGTGGTACATCTACACAATGAAGTACTACTCAGCAGTTAAGAAAAAATGATATCCTAAAATTTGCGAGCAAATGGATGGATTTGGAGAGTATCCTCCTGAGCAAGATATCACAAACCCAGAAAGATAAGCAGGGGATGTACTCACTCATTACTGGACTTCAAACAAAAAGCAAAGCATGTCCAAGCTGCAAACCACAACCACTGAACAGCTTGGGATCTAAAACATCTTAGATCAACACCTTGGATCCCACATCCTCCAAAGGAACATCTGACCCAGTCTTGATGTTGGGATGATGAAAGTGGATCTGCCTGGAGTAGATACTGAACTAAGCCACCTTGGGACTTTGGGACCTCCTGCCATGCTGGGGAGGAGATAAGGAGATGGGGAGAAGAGTGAGTGACTGGGAGTGGTAGGAGGAGAAAGAGAGTCTGAACAAGGGATACATGGATAAAAAATATAACTTTATTCATAATAAAAAAGAAGGAAACTGAAATGACCTTACTAAATTGTTTTAGACATAGTCTCATATAAAACAATGTAAAATCTTAGTGATCGTGGTGCATTTGTAGATAATTTAGCCTATGAAAAGCATTTAATGTTTAGGTGTGCTTTGTCATTCCCCTCATTGTATTCACATGTTTAGAATTTTATGTTCGATCCTGGCCTGGGAGGGAGAGTTGACCTCACACTGCTTCCAGTTCCGCCACCGGGACCTGTGCTCTCTGCGGCGTCCCAGTGCACTCTGGAGCAGGGGCAGCTGAACTCTGCACCTGGCCACACCCGCAGCTCCTGCTGCTCAGGGAATCTACTAGGAGCCCTACTGCGACCCTGAACTGAGTGAACTGAGCAAACCAACTGCAGGGGTCTCTGAGGGGCGGATTCGAACCCTGACCAGA
>PVIH01003829.1:0-13443 GCA_004025045.1 Sigmodon hispidus
ATTCTTCTCCTTCTTCTATTCCTATTATTCTCAAATTAGGTCTTTTCATGGTGTCCCAGATTTCCTGAACATTTTGAGTTATGGCTTTTTTAGCTTTACTATTTTCTTTGACTGATATATCTATTTGAGCTACTGAGTCTTCCACTTCAGAGATTCTATCTTCCATCTCTTGAACTCTGTTTGTTATGCTTGTATCTGTAGTTTCAGCTTTTTTCTTCAGGTTTTCTATTTCCATTTTTGCCTCATTTTGCGCCTTTTTTATTGCTTCTATTTCAGCTTTTATTTCAGCTTTTAGTTCAGCTTTTAGTTCCTGGCATGTTTCTTTCATAGATTTGTTCATCTCTTCCAATTTTTTGTTTATATTTTCTTCTATTTCTTTAAGGCTTTTTTTCATATCTTCTTTTAGACCTTCGATGATCATCAAAAAGGAATTTTTGGTGTTGCTTCCTTCTGTTTCCTCTTCATTGCTCAGTTCAGGTTCTTGTATTTGTAAGATCGCCACTCTCTTCTGGAGTTACCATGTTGTCCTTTGTATTATTATGTAATTTTTTGCACTGACATTTGCCCATGGCTTCAGTGGTTCACGATTAGATGGGTCCTGGTCAGTTGTGGCACTTGGGTTTGTGTGCCTCCTGTCACCTCTCTGGTCAGGGTCTGATTCTGTCTTTCAGAGACCCCTGCAGTTGTTGGTTCGCTCAGTTCGAGGTCGTGGCGGGGAGCCGTGCAATTTCCCTCAGCAGGAGCTGTGGATGTGGTCAGGGGCAGAGTTTACCTGCCCCTGCTCCAGAGTGCGCTGGGATTCTGCAGACAGCATTCGGTCCCAGGAGCGGAACCAGAAGCAATGGGAGCTCAACTCTCCCTCCCAGGCTGGGATATAGGCGCTGAGGCCTGGTGTCTCCTCCTCACCTCTGGGCGGGGTCTGAATCTGCCCTTCAGAGACCCCTGTAGTTGGTTCACTCAGTTCAAGGTCATGGTGGAGAGCCGTCCATTTCTGCTGTTTTCAATCACTGTATCAGTGGCCTGAAAGAATACAGCAGTGTTCCATTCAAAGCATTTGTGTGTATGTATGTATGTGTGTATGTGAGGTATACAAATGTGTACATGTTTATGTATACAAAACAGGTGTGCCTGTGCAAGCCAGAGGTCCATGTTTCAAGTCTTCTCTTAATGTTCTACACATTATTTCTTGAGATGGAATCTCTTTCTGAACCTGAAACTCACCAATTTAGCAAGACTTCCAGTCCTTCCTATCTCTGCCTTTCTGACACTCCCTACCCACCATGCCCAGCTTTATTCTGTGGGTTCTGAGGATCCAAAGTCAAGTCTTCATATTTTTATGTCAGGCACTTTACCTGCAGATTCATGTTCACACCTCCCTAAACTAGTTCTGCAATAAATCTAAAGCATTTTAGGATTATGTTATGTGCAAGGCTACAATTTACATAAATTGTACCACAGGGTGATGAATCTGTAATTTGTAGGCAATTGAGATTCCCCCATCCCATTCTTGGGGAAAGATACTGGAAGAATTCATTTTTTGATGATTGAATCCTACTCCTCAGGAAAAGACTCTGAACTCTATGGGACAGAAAGCAAGCAACCTGGGATACCATTAAGGATATGGGGGCTTTTAACACGCATACATGTCATACAGTAATGTGAATCTTAAGACATATGAACATGGAACACACAAAAGAGCCATATGGAGAAGTCCTGTGTAGTTAGTCATCTGATCATCCATGAAATCTTGTGCCCTTGCCATTGCAGAGCCTACTGGGTGAGTGATAAGGTCTCCAAATCCGCATTTGCTATTATTTCTACAATAAAACTGAAAGACTCCTTCCAAAATCTATTACAGCCTGATTTTTGAAAGGATACATTGTTTATTAAAAACACTGGGCTTAATGGGCTGACATATACCCTATGACCCCTCACAGCTCACTCTTGATTCCTTGGTCAGTTTAGACTGCGCTGGCTTCCTGGCAGGCCTGAAGAAACATGTAGACAAGTGTGTCCAGCTGCTACTCAGAAATGCAGTCTCTGGGCCAGCACTTCCCAAGGCTAGTATGAGGCTGTGCTGCTGCAGAATCCTCTGAGAAGCCATTAGAAATAAATACTTCAGGTCTCACCCCAAAACTCCCAGATCAGAAACTAGACTTTCATTATTGCCCACTGTCCAGTGGTATGGTCTTGGGCTTACAACAATTTCACTCAAAGATACCATGGTGGGTCTGGAGAGATGGCTCAGCAGTGAGAGCATGAGCTTCTCTTGCAACAGACCTGTGTTTGGTTCCCAGCATGCATACTGAACAACTCACCACTGCCTGAAATTCAAATTCTGGTTGAACTGAGGCTCTTCAGGCCTCTGGGGATGCTCACATATATGGTATTTACTCATACAGACACTTGTACCTACAGATAAATAATAATATTTTCTAAATTAAATAAGTCTTTAAAACATAGAAAAGATGCTATGTGGCTCCACAGTCTCATTATCACCTGCTAGAAAACATCCCTAAAGATCTAACCTTCCTCCATCAGACCACTGGTCCTAAAGGCACTACCAGCTCCCAACAGAACTATCATCTGTGGACCACACCATGAATAATTGCATTCTGAGGGATGTCACCTGGAATCTGAGTCAAGCCTTGATACCCATTATATCCCATGGCACATTAGTGTATGAATATGGCTGTGAGACACAGCAGAACAGAACTTTCTAGAGATGTCTACATGAATAAGACAAAGTTCACAATGCACATGAGTCTGTCTCTAGAAGAGCCTCTGCCACACCCAACAGATCTGATGGCTGCCAAGGAAAAGCATAACACCTCATTGTGTGAACCCTCATTGTGAAAGAGTAATCATGTGATCCAAAGCCAAGAGAGAACATCATCTGCTACAGATCTGCAATGCATATTGCCATCTTTGGGTTCCAAAACCCTACAGGAAAAAGACAGTCTTGTTTGAGGCAACTCCCTTTGAAACTTGACCACAGACTGTCTCTGTAGTCACATATTTTCACATTACACCAACACACAGTTCTACACAGCATACAGTGGGGTCAACACTGTGACCATCTAGGTGAGTCCAATATCTCACAGTAATCACTCAGAATCTTTCCATGGTATGACTCCAAGTAGTCTGAAGATGCCTTGGTTAAGTCAATAAAACCTATGACTGAATCTCCAGGGAGTGTGGGTGGGGTGCAGAGGAGAAACCTAGAAAAATATTAGGTATCAGATGCCTTCCAAATTCACTTTGGATATAAAGGGGAGATAGCAAGTCCAACCTAAGTAATAAGAAAGAGAGTATGGAACAATCAAGAACAGAATCACATGAATCATCAAGCATGAGGAAGACTTGAAGGATAGTTACATGAAAAGGAACCAGAGTTGTTGAGGCTCAGAGGCTCGGGGGAACAAAAGTGGGGGAACTGTTGTAATCCTCAGACTGGAGGGGGGGGAAAGTGGAGAGTCCAGCTGCCTAACTCTACTGAGAATAGAGTCTTGATTTCAGAAACAATATCTGTTATCACAGTGCATGTGCTATATCCAGATGGTATTCTGAGCCTATGTATTCCCCTTCACTAGGACGTCGAGGCAGCTGCTAACACCATTATACAGATGTGGCATCTAAAGCATAGACTGGTGCATGAAGTCATCCAGAGTCCCTGAGTGACTCTCTTGGCTTCACTGTGACCATTGCACCTGACAGAAAGTGGGTTGTTTCTTGTTATTGTTGTTGTTCATGGATTTGAATGGTTTTGGTCTATTGTGGTAGTGGTTGTTATTGTTCATGAACTCTAAGGGTTTCAGTTCATAATGGTAATAGGAGGAGGACATGGACGCTAGTCACATCATAGTGGACCAGGAAACAGAGAGAATTCAATAGGAACCAGGGGCCTGGTATACCCCTCAAGGCCAGTCCTCAGTGTTCAATCTTCCACCAGAAGAAAAGCATTACCTCCTTAAGGTTCCATAGCCTCCTGATATAGTGTCACTAGCCAGAGGACAAATGTTTACAACAGGAGGCTCTGGAGGTCAAAGGCAGAATATTGTGGTTTGAACTTGAAATGTATCCCACTTGCAACTGTCTCTTAGGTACTAACAATATGAAAGCAAGAAGTTGCTACCCTAACAAATTAATGAAGCCACAAACACTGAGTCCTATTGCCTTACAGCTATACACCCAGCAGTCCAGATGCTGAGCATGAGGATTGCCACAAGTCTGAGGCTTAACCTAGGCTACAAAGGAATACCAGGACAGACTTTCTTCAAAAAAATAAGAATAGAGATCTTCCAGTATAAGTAGAAAAATAAGGACACTAAATATGTGTAATATCTTTAACTACTAGGCATGGGTAAGGAGAATGCAGTTTCCTAGTCAACTACCACCCTCCCATAAGTCACTGTGGCTTGTGTACTGACAATGCTGAAGTACACATAGCCTTCAGCTCCATGGTAGTGCTTTTAGGAATATGTCTTAAGTACACACACAAATATCCATTTGCCTACAAAGTAATCAGTGTGGCAGTGTACATAGTAACAAACAATATAGTGATTGGCTAAATGACACACATAAGAAAAATGAAATTACAAACAGAATTTCTAGCTAACACTTAATGGACCCTTTCATGGGCCAGACACTGCACTAAAAAGATTTAGCATGTAGTATTCAATTTAACTCTGAAAACACTTATGAAGGGGATGTTGTTATTATAGCTATTTTCCATGGGAGGAAATGGTATTTGGAAGAGATGCAGTCACTTGCTCAGGTTCATACAGTTACTTAGAGGCAGCCCCAGAGCTGAGCATCAAGGTCTTACTTGACAACAGTGACTATCCCCTTCCATGTCCAAGGTGATGGATATGCACTCTGAAACACACAAAGGTCCCCTGGGTTGCTCATAAGTTCACTGAAGACACAGAAGGCAAAATGGCATGTGACCACCACATTTTTGTAACGTGCAGACCATACTATGTGACACACTTGTGTTTGTCATGATCCCATTTGCGCTAAGGCTAGAGTAATTTACATGTCAAGCTGTCTCGAGGTGACTGGGTCATGGAGTGATGGAGGTGTGCCTGTCCTTACCTCTAAGATGAGCCTGGGTTGCCTGAGCAATAATGCTTTTTTAGAAACATTTTTTAACATGGACATAACATATCCTTGGACTTCAGAGGCAGTTACACACTGCCAATTCTTATTCTCTGTTTCCAGGCAAGAAGGTAGAACTCAGAAAAATCAAGTAGGCATATTGTAGTCTCTTGGCCAATCAGTGAGCATCTGCCCACTGCTCACCCTGGCTCTTGCCACTGTTCTTATTTACCCATGAAAGTACCTGGCAATGGTCCTTTGTGCAGTGAAGCATGATGGGACTCTGGACTCACTCATTTTCCCATGTGCCAGCCTGCCCACTATCTAACTCTGTTCCAAACATACTGAGGCCTGCCTTGGTGCCAGTGGGACAAAAGGCCTACAGAAAAGACACCGGGCTTGGCCTCCAGACAGCTCTGGATGATTTTCTAGAAACCAGTGGCTCTAGGTAGAAGTGTGTCTCAGCAACCAGCAACACCCTCCAACTGTGCTCTATGGGGATCCTGACTCCATTAGGGTGACCCACGGCATAATATTTATGATAATAACAGATACCCTGCAGTAAAGAGCAGTGGTCTGTATGTCAGCAGGCATCAGTGTTTTATCTGGGACCTGGATCCCATTCATCCTCATTTACCACTCTCCCTGTCTGCTGGTAGTATAACAGATGTATCACTCTGCCAGGAGCCTTGATGTGGCCTGTGTTCATCCTCAGCTGTCACTTCTAATCCCACAGAGATGAACAGAGAGAAGGGGTAAGAGGATTCTGGCATGCTCTACCATGCTGCAGATGGGTCTGGTCTTCCTCACACAGGGCACTCAGAGCCCAAGGGCTGGTCAGGAAGGGAACGGGCACAAGGGGAGGTCTGAGAAGCATTGGAGAGCCATGTCCAGGAACTAGGCACTGCCTGCTAAAGGCACTCTGGTCCCCAAACAACCCTAGGTGAGCACAGTTGTCAGAATTGCAGAAAAGCCATGTGATTTATTCTTAGTGTCCCCACACACAACTCTGGAGACACTCTTCTTGGAAAGAAGGGGAGGCTGGCAGGTCCTCTCTGGCTCCTCCTCCACAAATGAGACTAAAAGGAGGGGCTAGGCCATGGTGGGTGGCTGGCCTTTCTTTTCTACCTGCTTCGTCTCTTATAAGAGATGAGTGGTGAAGTAATATTTTCACTTCCGTTAAAATAGAAAAAGGAGAAGGAACACAAAGGATAGTCTAGAATGTTCCACCAGCCATGGCAGATAAGTGGGATGAGCTGTCACAGGCAAGTCAACACAGCTCCCATAGAGCAAACTCCAAGACATCCAAAATGATGGTTGAGTCCAGAAGGAAAGAAAAAACTCATGATGAAGTGGAATGCAAAGATGGGAACAGTGTACAAAAGAATTAAAATGCTTTGTAAAACTGTGAAAACTATTATGCTATGTTACCAGTGACTTCAGGAGCTGCTGACATCAGAATGCTTTCACACAGTTACAAAATAAAAACAAATTTTTTTTAGTAGAATAACAACAGAAAGGTTTTTAAATGTGTCATTGTCTTTCTCACTTTTTGACATTGTTTATATTTGTGATATGTATCTATTAATACATAAGCAGATTTTTAAAATAATAGGAACCATTTTTAAAATTGATATTCCTATTTTAAAGTACATCATTGAACTCTTGAATACTGAGAATCACACTATGAATGTAAACGAACACTAGATCTAAAAGTGAAAATTGAAATACTGTTTTGTTTAAAATTATATCAAATAGCCCTGGTAGTGGCATCCGTTAGCACATGATACTCAGAATTACATGCAATTTTTAACTCCAGGAAGTGCCAGTTGTGCCTAACTTAAAAATATGTGCTGGGTTCACTCATGAGCATTCACACTTTGGGGTGTTTTATGTATTACTGACATCATTGCATATAGTTCTGCCTCTGCCGGAGATGCTTCACAACAACAAAGGATATAACCTCAAACCTGATTGTGGGTCTTAGGTAGCTGTGCATTTCCGGGGCTCTTCCAGGGCATTTCTCAGCTACCCTAGACTTCACACCTCCACAAATGGTCTGTCTGGTCAAGTCCCTTGGGCAGAGAAACCTAAGCTCTATCTTCCAACTTTTACCTCTGATGAAATCTCTCTGATACCCAAAGAAGTTCAAAGCCAAACAGCTCAGCTTTTCTCAGACTCACGGCTTGCATTTTACAGCTAGAAAGCCTGCCCCAGGGATTATAGTAGAAAGAATGTTAGCCATAGAGTCAGAGGCAAACTCAGAGGTCACAGGGAAGTCTCTTGCCTGAATGGCATGAGATCTCTGTGAGCCTCAGCTGCTTTTCTCTGACAAAGGGGATATCAGTGCTGCATCCTTCCCAACGAGAATACAAAGCACATCCAGATTCACATGCTTGGTGCCCTGTGCTAGGCCCGTGCACATAGGTGAGGAGTGGAGATGAATCAATAATGCCATTTCAGACTTATACCGTGAGACTGAGCCCACCTCTGATACTGTCTAGCGTACCAGGACCCAGAGGCTGTGTGACTCAGAGACCTAGGACAGAACCAAACACAACTGGGAAAAAATGTCAACAAAACGATGCCTAACAATATTCTGCCATACTCTTAGATTGGTGACTACCCCAACTGTCATCAGAGAGCCTTCATCGGTAACTAATAGAAACAGATGCAGAGACGCACAGCCAAGCATTGGATCAAGATCAGGGAGTCCCACTGAAGAGAGACGGCAAGAATAAGCTAGGGGTGGGGCGGATATCACAAGTGAACCCACAGAAATAACTAACTTGGGCTCCCACTTTGGCAACCTACTCCTCATTCTGGGTCGCCTCACCTAACCTTAATACCAAAGGAGCTTAACCCTACCTTGATATGCCCTGTTTGGTTGATATCCTGCTTCCTTCTGAACAGGAACAGAGGAAGAATGGATTGGGGTTGGTAGATAGGAAGGAAGGGAAACTTCGATCAGGATATAAGATAAGTGAATAAATTTAACTAATAATAAAAATACACATCTGAGTTCTGTACTCCTCCCTCCTCTGTGATTTAACTTCACCTGTCCTTTCTGTACCAGTAGAACCAACCATACACTGTACAGTATAGCAGGTTTGCAATCCCCTGAGAAATCCCAGCAGCACTGCTTTCCTGGCCACCCACCAAGAGATGTAAGGGGGGGACAAGACTGTCAGAGACCCCACACGGTAAGCACTGGGGTGGGTCCTTATATTGGCCAACTGTCATGCTCCTGTTTGAGGATTTCTGTTCATTGCCACCTGTACTTTCTACAGGAGGGATTGGTTGAGACGAAAAGAAGTCTCTGCAGTTAAACAAACAGCACAGGCCTGGTATTTTTAGATATGAGAACATTCTCTCCAAGCACAGTGTAGGGGGCTGAGAAACTCAGTCGTCTTCCTACAGCTGTGTGAGTGCTGATAAGAGTTTTATCCAATTTACAAGGCAAGAGAAGGAAATAATCATGTGTGATGGAATTGGACAAATCATCCATCCAGCTCTGAACAATTAGGAATATAATACAATTATAGCATGCTGGGCCAGGGTCCTGGCAGCGCCAGATTCTTCCCATCCATGCATCAGTGAGAATCTGGAATTTTGATGCTCATAGCCTCCTGAGTAACCACAAACTAGAGGCAACACCAACCAAAACAAAGCCATAAACACAGAAGTAGGGGGCACACATGCCCTGAACATCACATTTCTGTCAGCTGACTTTGTGATGATCAATGGATCCCAACATCATGTCAGAAAAAAACACTTCAGCTAATATTCCCTCTACCCTCCAGAAATCCAATCCAATGTATCAGGGGGAAATTCATATTCTAATGATAAGTCCTATAAGAAATGAGGAAGAAGTTTCCTTAGGAAATGCATACAGAAAATTGTTGTTAAAAAATTCAAAGACTTTACTGGTTCCAACCTATACCCTCTCCGACTGGTGACAACTTTGTGGAGAGCATGTTGGCACTCTTCACCTGCAGAGTCAGCAGCCAGAATACAATTGTCCCTATTCTACAACACTGGATATAGTAAGGCCCAAAGGCAGAGGTCAACCATTAGGTGAACGAGACAATCTAAGATTCCTTGTGTTTCACTATAAGAAACAAAGTCCTGCTGAGCCATCTGAGAAAGGGTCACTACAACCAAGCCGCACTCTCCAACTGGTTAAACAGCCTGAAGGCTGTGCAGTGAGATCCAAGGTCCAGTTCCATGGGCTGTCACTCACACTGAGGTAGGCTTTGGTGATGTGACTGTCTCTGAGTTATTTCCAATAAATAACCCTTACCCATATTCTGGTAAGTAATCCCAATAAAACTCATTGGTTTACCAAAATCAAAAGGGTAAACAAGCTAACAAATCCTGTCACTGAGTTGTAGTTCAGCCTGCAATTCAGGTAAAATTGGTGAAGAGTCAGTCACAGCAGGGCTAAGGATAGTGGGTAGAGGAAAAAGCCCCAAAAGGAAAGCACTTTCCAAGGTAAGTGGATATGTATCTGTTATCCCTATGAGAAAATTTTAGACAAGTATTAAGGACTTAGAATTTTGTCTCAGTACAAAAGCAAAGACGATACTCTCTTGGATTGGCCAATGATGCAACCAATCACTTCACAAGGCAGTGAGATAGATCCCCTCTGTTAGATGTTTAGAGGCAAAGACTCTAAACCTAGCTGGAGACTGGATTGCCTGTTTCCTATGGACAGCCATTAAAAGCATTGAGCCTGGGTGATGTGATTTTTCAATAAAGTGCCATAGCAGAAAGATCTGTGGGAGGTTTTATGCACTAAGGTGTTTTCAGTTCAAAATGAAAGAATTAGAGGTACCTTGTGATATAAAAATGGAGGGTAGAGGATTGTCACTCCAAAGGAAATTTGATTTGACAAAGTAACGTAAGAAAATGATGCTTTCAGGATTTGTAACAGACATTGAGGTTACAAAACTCAGAGCTCTTTTTACAACTCGTAACTCTAATGAGAAGCAGATAAAGACTCGTGGACTGCAGAATGTATTTCTCTAAGGACCCCTCACCTGAACATACTATGAGAGATACTCAGTTACGGCAATGTTCAAGATCAAAAGCACGCAGGACATCTGACGTGTGTAACTCTCTGCCAGCAACAGAAGCAACTTCTGCATGATAAGTAATTAAAGCGAGGCTCACTTACTTAGTGCATTAGAATTTCTACAGGAGTAACATGAAACAACATTGCTCTGAGTGTCTTACTTAAAAGGGTCCAAGGCACCAGTTTCTTTTGGGCTTATTATCCCCATGACAGACAGCTCTTTGCCTGGTCAGCCATGAGAACAGTCCTCTGGGTGTTCAGCCCAGAAAAGTACTCAGGACATTTAGTCAGTCTTTTTTCTTTCTTTATCTGTAACCAGAAGGTCTCCAGAATGAACATGTCAGCCATGCACCTGGGCAGTCACTCATCATCAGACATACTTTCTAGTGCGCAACTATACTGCACTGCCCAGGCTTGGGTACCACTAGGCTTGATGGGCACAGACTCGGGTCACCTGTTGCCTCTCTTTGCACAGTGGAATCCACATCTGTTGCCAGCAGACTTCCTTCTTGTCGCTTAAAGAAAACACAAACACGGTTTGTACCAGCTGCTATGAAAGGGGATGCTTTGTCCTCTCTGAAGGAAGGGGGATGTGTGGAGAGTCAGGAGGGAACAGATGCTGCTATGATTGGTCTCAGGGCTTACTTTGGTCTGGCCTGGTCATGGTTGACCAAATCCACAGAAAACAGTGATACTCTCTAGTTTACAGTATCAACTGTGGCCATCACAAATAAAAAACTGTGGCTTCCCCTAACTGAGTATTTCAAAATGTGGTGATGTTGAAAGAAAATGAGAAGTAAAAAAAAAACCTGGGCTGTTTGTCTATCTTTTTTTGCGTTTTAGCCAACGAAGCATTATTTTTCAGTTTAGTGGAGGGTGACATTAGACTTCTTTAGTCTGGGGACAAGCCAGTCTGAGAGGACATGAGCTAATAATTCTGTGCCAACAACAGCCCAGATACCTCAGCTGTCTGAGTCAACTGATTTTGAAAACTGCAAAGGGGCTGTATATTAAGTATTAGTAAGACATCATAGCCCCCCCAAATGGGGTTAAGCTGTAAATTCACAGCACAGCCAATTCATTAAGTGTGGCTAGGAAGTTTCTGTAAAAGACTTGGGTTTGGGGTGTCTCACAAGCCCTCTTTCCAAAGCTCTGGTTCAAAACCACAGAGCCCAGGAAGTCCCTGAATTTCACGCTTCCATTTGAAACCTGAACCAACAGATGCAATTCAGGGTTACTTAGACTCCACTAAAAACAAACAAACAAAAACAAAACAAACAAACAGAGGAAACCATAGAAGTCAATCTGAAAACCCTGCTCCTGACCGGAGGAGGATGAGTTCCACTTCTAAGTTCAATAAAAAGATGAGAGGTGGAAAAGCAGTTGTTAGAATAACATATTAGCTGCTGCATTTGCATCCCCACCATAGTATCAGAATGTGATTGAGGTTTCAGAGGCAGACAGATCTACATGGGATGAAATACAGCCATGATGGGTCTATTAATATGGGGTGCTGATCCCTGTCAAATACTTTCTCGAAACTGAATGCAGGTGGGTTTTGTTGCTGTTTTTAACTATAAAGGTAACTTGTGTTGTCCCCTGACTAGGAGAAGGAAAAGTGTTGGGGTACATTTTTATAATGTTTGCAACCACCACAAAAACTTGCTGATGCATTCAAAATAAAAGCCGGTCAAACAAAAGCCACGTCACTGATTTTCCCATACTATTTAAAGCTTAGAAGTCTGAGGATAATTTTTTAAAATCTGAGGTGAGTCTGGGATGCCTACATCTCTCCCAAGATTAGTGTGAAGTGCAAAAACAAATGTGGGAATGCCAAGAAGAAATTCTGACACAGGATTTCAAGCTGAATGACCTTCAGACTCTAAGGCTGGAATGGGAAGATGGAGGCTCTAATCTCCTGGTCTGTGGACTTCAGGCTAAACTATAACAGCAGAAGGAATGCTTCCACCCCAGGGATGCAGAATGGATTCAGGGAATGGGGTACTTCCCACAAGCTAGGTGAGCTTCTCCACAGCCAATACCTACTCTCCACCACCTACCTCCACTGCCCCAGATTCTGCTGTGTTTCTCTGCACACCTAGCACCAGCCATTAGTAGGTAATTCATTCCCGCACTGTCGCAGTTAGTTAAGCTTTAGACCCTTTTCCCCAGCCTCAGGTGTGAGCTGCATAGAGCTCAATGGAGCATCACTGCTCAGGTGACAAGGACTAGTAGTAGCTGTGAGGAGTCCAGGGCTGGTCCCCATGCAGAGGCACCATGCAACCCATGGTGTTGGCTGACCTCATTCCCCTCACAGCAATCCACACTGGCAGGGAGGCTAGAAATTAGGCTCCTGCCAAGAAGCATTTCCATTGAAGAGAGGGTGAATCAGTCCCTCACAGGGGGTGTACCAGCTTAAAACAGAGCGGAGGCATCCGCCTGTGCATAAGCACAAACAAGATCTCACTAACAAAATGGTTAATTCCTCAGATGTCCCAAATCACAGCAGAGCTCCAGGGAGAAGAGAAGCTGACAGAGAAGACAGAGGACAGGGTGCTGATAAAGGAAGGGTGTGTGCAGACCCAGGCCTTGGGGATCGGGTTCTAAGCAGTGTAACTCTACAGAAACTGGAACGCACTGATGCCATGTCTGTAAGCGACATCGACAAAGGGCACAGTCTCAGAAATTGAATAGAGATCTGTCCCCTGTCTCCCAGCCTACTGACCCACTTTTCTTGGGCTACATTTCCCCCAGATCCATGTGCCACCCAGACGATCTTTCAGGTTGCCAGGGTGAGGGAGAGGTGAAGTCTTGGAACCTTATAGTGTTGGAATAAGCATGGGTCACTGATGGTTTTCAGAGGGACATTTCGTTCTTCCTCCAAAATATCTTTTCTGGGCCATACCTCCCTCAGCACTCCGGAAGATCTATGGCTCCCACCATCAGGAGTGCTGAAACTCTATGTGTGGTCATTTACAAGCCCATGGGGAAGAATGGATTAACAAACTGTGGTACATCTTCACAATGGAATACTACGCAGCAGTAAGAAAAAATGATATCCTAAAATTCACAGGCAAATGGATAGATTTGGAGAATATCCTCCTGAGCAAAGTCTCACAAACTCAGAGAGATAAGCAGGGGATGTACTCACTCACTAGTGGTCTCTAAACAAACAAGAAAAAAAGCCAAACATGCCCAAGCGGCAAACCACAACCACCGAACAGCTTGGGATCAGAAACACCCTGGACTGACCCTTCAAACCCCAC